>PVKC010003644.1:17730-38447 GCA_004027635.1 Crocidura indochinensis | reverse complement strand
AAAGAGTGGTGAGTGCAGTCATAGAAATAACTACACTGAGAACTACTATAACCATGTGAATGAATGAGGGAACTGGAAAGTCTGTCTAGAGTACAGGTGGGAGTGGGGTGGAAGAATAAATCCTAGTTGCAATATAAGGACAACATTTTCTATATATTTAAAGTGCTAGAATGCTAGAATGTATTAATTGGCAAGGAAATATGTATTTTCTTTGCAAAAAATAGCCCAAATAATAAGTAGTGCTCAAGAAAATGATTGACATTATAATAAAATATTAAGAATTATGAGATGGGGGCCAGGCGGTGGTGCTGGAGGTAAGGTGCCTGCCTTGCCTGCACTTGCCTAGGACGGACCACGGTTCCATCCCCTGGTTTCCCACATGGTCCCCCAAGCCAGGAGTGACTTCTGAGCGCATAGCCAGGAGTAACCCCTGAGCATCACTGGGTGTGGCCCAAAAGCAAACAAAAAAAAAAGAATTATGAGATGACTACTAAATACACTTATTTATGATGATTGTTAATATAATTCAATAAAATCCCTGTAAAATATAATTTTACTTTCATTAAGGTATGTTGTCTTGATATAGGAAAGAAATATGTTAAAGGAAGTTCATGTTCTGGGTTGTGGAAGGTGGGGTACTTGAACCATGTCATTGACTCTCATGTCTAAAACCAACAGACTCATATGTTATCAACTACTTACCTTCCTTCCTTCTTCGCTACACAGGACTCTGCCTTTAATCTCCAGCCCTAGGATCATATTTTAAACCTATTCTCTATTCTTTGTCTTTCATAATTTTATTTAGGCCTTATGTTTAGAATTGTTATTGTTAACTTAGATCTATGCATACAGTTAGAATTTTTATATTTCATAGCCTGAGAGATACTACAGAGGATAATGGACTTGCTTTGCACACAACCAACCTAGGTTCAATTTCTGATTCCACATATATACCCTCAAGAACTGCCAAGAGTGACCCTTGAATATAGTCAATAGAAAGCACTGAACACCATTAGGATGCCCAAAAAAAAAAAAAACATAATCAAAAAATAAGAACCTCTGTGATTTAATTTTTCTATTTATTCTGAAAGCATTCTGTGATGCATATGTGTTTATATTCAGAATATATTTAAAATTATTTTGTATGTAGCAATACATTGAATTATTAGATTTTATATTTTAAAAACAGTTTATATAACTCGGGACATTTTTTTTATGAAATCTTATTTCTAATGCCCAAAATTCTTTGGCCATAAAAAGAAACAGAAGACACACACACAAGCTACTACATAATATTTTATTTTGTTGTGTTTTGTTTTGGACCACAACCAGCAATGCTCAGTGTTATTTCTGCTTCCTTCAGAAATCACTACTCACAGGCTTGGGGACCATATGGCATGCTGGGGATCGAACTTTGTTCAGCAGCATGCAAAGCAAATACCCTACCTGCTGTGCTCTCATTCTGTTTTCATTACATAATATTTGAGTAAAGGATATTGTAGGTTTCTTAATTTATGTTTAATCAATTCTCTACCAACAATAAATATGAATAAATATCTAATCCCAAAAAATCATTTATGTAAAATATATTTTAAATTAATTACTATTTAACATTGGAAAATATTTTAAAATATCAACTTGTTATATCAAAAGTCCCAACATACAATATTAATAACTAATAAGTCAAAATATAATCTGTTCCTAAAATTAAACTACTTTACCAATAAAAAAATAGTATACACTTCTAGAATAGAAAGTGAATTTTCTTGAAATTAAAACTTTCTATGCAATTTGAACATAAATCATGTGTTTCAGAACATGTGATTTCAATAGTCTTAAAAATAAACTAAGATAATAGTTATGACTGAATTTTTCAGGTATTTATATTCTATTTTATTAAAATATTGTTAAATATATGAAACAAATATGAACACAATTTGCATTGTTTGCATTGAAAATTAAAAAACAATCTAGTATGATATGAAGAAAATGCAAGTATATTTCTGCACCAATTGTATGAAATTATGCATTTACAGTTACAGATACATTAGCACATTTAAAATATAGCGAGTGAAGCAAAGAATCATAATTATGGAACTGTTGTATGAAGAAAATTTCATTAATTTCTAACTAACAATAATTCATTAATACCCAAAGTCATATGTAATAATGTTAAATACTTTCTTAGTGGTTATACAACCATACACAGAATTGTCATTTTTCCATTGATAAGAAATATTCTTATTTTTTAATGTTCTATGAGAGCCATAGAGCAGAAGCTAAAGTGAAGAGAAACATTTTTGAATAGCAACTGGAAATTCTTCACTAGACAGTTATCCCCTCATGCTTAATTAGAATTTGTGATAATGTTTAAGGAAATATTGTAATGAACACTTTAAAATATTTAATATATCATAGATTACATTCAATGTTGTGGAATAATTTGGTTTTCTCTAGGTGGTATTTGGCAAAGCATATTTGATATTTGATATCTGTGATGCTATGGTGTTGGATCTCGGGATGCCAGGGATTACCAGAGTTATATCTAGTCTTTTAATATTTTCTGAATAATACCTAGTGATGCAAAGTGGATCATATATCAAGAGATATAAATTTTGACCTCTTGAGGCAAGACATGTCCTCCAATCTTTGAGCTGCTCTACAGAATGTATTTTTAAACTATTCATCTTACTGATTTAAAATGGCTTTCATTTTATTTTCAGAGTCTTTGATTTAGGAGAAAAGAATGAGGCTTTATTTATATGTTCATAGATAATCTATAATTTATTAACTGTGTTATATTGTGTCACTTATAATTTATCTATAGACCTTTATTTTCAAATTTTAAATTATTAAATTCTTTTAGCATTTAGTAAACATATGAAATATATTCGTAAATATGTATTTTAATATCATTATCTTCCTTTTTCCTTATTACTAATTATTAGTGTGCCACTTCTAATATTTGTTCTCTATTTCCTGATTAAGGTACATAGTCTTTTGATATTTTTGTCTGGTGATTCATGATTTGATATTAAAGCACATCAGTTTCTTAATAACTGGCATTAAATTTCATTGTATTGTTTTAAATAATATTGAGATTTGACATAACTACTTACTTATTTGTGTAGTTTCATGCTTTTCAGCATCATCACAGTGATATCTTAAAATCTTAGGTTAGACTCATAGATAAGTGTGGGAGCTGAAGCCTAGTAAAGTCTCTAGCAGTCTTTCAAGAGGCCTGAACATGGAAGCAGCCTGCCTTTACTAAGGTCAATGTCTCACAACAATAAGTGAAGCATTGTGACAAGCCAAAGGGAACACTGATGCCAGAACTTTGAGTGAAAACATATTTTAGACAGAATATATTCTAGACATATTCTTTGGTTTGAGCGAAGCAATTTTTGTTATCTATGTAGCTAGGTGCTAGGGGAATTTATGTTAGGGGGTCATTGTTAATTATGTAGCTAGACAACTTGAGGAATCTTGGGGGAAAAACTTATTCTGTTATCTGTGTAACCAAAGGCCTTGAGAAGTTGCTCAAAGTGTTTGCTCTACTCTTTACTTCTCTTGTTTGCCCCTCCTCCGCCATGTATAATGTATAAAGATATGCCCTCTTTACAATAAATGGAAACTAGCTGGATATCACTAGTTTTTCAATTTTCTTTGTCTGTTTGTCTTGTGTGTTCTTCATTTGTATGTTTAAAAACCCTTACTCCTTCTGAAAAATTAACCCATGTTTGTGGTATCTCTGCAGGGACAGAGAACCCACAGATAAGAATTATAGAATCTGGCTAGGATATCTATACATAGTTGAAGACTTTACCTAACATATTCTGAATTACAATGTCACTGTATTAGGATTGTGGAAAAACTAAGCCGTGCAAGATGAGAAATTTCCAAGAATTATTTGACATGCTGCTTTTTAATAATGTGTTTTGGTATAAGGGGATTTCTGCTAACAAGAGATTTCACTGAGAAGTGAATCAGAAAACCTCCACCCTTTATCTCTCCTCCAGCAGACCTTTTTTTGTGTTTGTTCTACCTGTCATTGATAATTTCTTTACACGGTGGCATGAATCCTCCTCAAGGAACTAAGCCTGAGCAATCAAAATGATCACTTCATTTGATTTCCTTCTCTCATGTGCTGCCTGGCATCCAATATATCACATACATTGATAAAATATTTCTGTTTCAGAAAGGAAAAATATCTTTAGTGTGTAGAAATTGTCTCATATTTTATTATGACTAAAATGGAAATCAACATGCTACGGACGTATTTGCTTCCAAATTGCATGCTCCAGGAAATGACATTATGTATATGCATATATATATAAAGGTTAGTCCAGAATCCTATCAAATTAAGAATTGGTATAGTTGTTAATATTTTTCATAGTTCATTTTTATAGTGCATTTAGCAGCTGTACACGGGTACCTTTTAGAACATATTTATCTCCAGGGTTATACTGTTCTGTGGTACCAGTAATATGTCACATATGGCATGCAGGAATGAAGCTAAGGGCTTTGCACATGCAGAAATGAGCTCTGCCACATGAGGCATATCCGTGGCATCTTTAAAAATTAAATTGAATATCCACATAATTTTATATATTACAATTGTTATACCAGTTATGCTATATGATCTCATTTCCATAATTTTCTACAAATTGCTAAACTTTGTTGTGGAATCTTGTTTCCAATAGCACTCACTCAAAAAATACTACTGCTTTTCCTCATTGTTTCATATATTTTTAATATTCAAAATAATTATTCATTTCTTTGAAACAATGTTACTCACATTTTACACTTTTTTGGATTTATTATTTTCATTTTATTAAATATTTATAATCTTGTCTTTTTTCATATATATGATAGTACGTTCTACTATCAGGGGAAGAGACAAAATTTATCTTCTAAAATGTGCTTGATTCTCATGTAAGTAGAGGAGGAGCATGAATTAAATTTTGACTTATATGTCTCTGTATTAATTTAACTATTAGATTACCTCTTTAATAAAGTATGATACACATGAGACTTTTATAAAATTTTGTTAACTTCTTTTTTTTTCTTTTTGGGTCACACCCTGTGACGCTCATGAATTACTCCTGGCTGTGTGCTCAGAAATTTTTCCTGGCTTGAGAGGCCATATAGAATGCCAGGGCATCTAACCAAGGTTCATCCTAGATCATCTGTGTGCCAGGCAGATGCCCTACTGCTGTGTTATTGCTCAAGCCTCCGTTGTTAACTTTTTAATAATCCATTATTTCAGTGTTATCTGAAAAGAGAGTTATAAAGGCTATTGTTCATGTACTACTTAGACCCTAAAGTACTGACATTCCAACATCTCAATATTAACATTATTCCTGTTACTGCTTTTCTTGTGTTCTTGATGTAAATGTGCTCAGGAAGTTATGACTGATGCCAGTGACATTCTTCTTCATGCATTCTGCCAAGAAATGTGTGTATAATATATTGAAGGTCAAAAGTGAAAATTTGACAAAACTTATTTAAATCAGAAAAATTAACACTTGCAAAACAAGTAGGCCAATATTAAGTTTAATGTTAAGGTGACTATTAGTAGGTTAATATTAAGTTTAGTTACCTCAAAAAATAACAGGTAAAATTTATACTCAAAATACACATTGCCTCTTACAGTCCTAATAAAGTAGTTAAAATCTGGAAATAGCATGTAATCATAAATAGATGAGTAGATATATAAGCTGTGTTGTATATACTAGAGTATAAATTTCTCATCTAGTAGAAAGAAGAAATCTTGCATTTTTGTAGGACATGTTTGACATAATTGGGTATGACTATAATAAAAAGAAATAAGACAAATACCGATAACTTGTTCATAAATGGTATCTAAAGAAACAGAAAATGGGAACAGAAACAAACAGTAAGATACTGATAACAGAATTGTGGTCCTGTTGAAAGAAAACTCTACCAAAAATTAGTAGGAGAGAAACTGAAGAATCCTCCAGAGTGGTAGAACACAAAGACTCTAGTTTGGGAAGTGCTGTACTAACAGTATAGCCTTAAAAATGATAAATGTTTACACTGTTCAAAGCCCAAAGTTTATCATTAAGGGGCCAGAGATATTGCACAGCAGCAGAGCATTTGCCTTGAACGCGGCCAACCCCGGATGAACCTAGGATAGATTCCAGGCAGCGCATATATTCCCCGAGCCTGCCAGGAGTAATTTCTGAACACAGAGACAGACGTAGCCCCTGAGTGTGCACCGTGTGGCCTCAAAACCAAAAAAAAAAATTATATACATCATTAAAAATAAAAGAAAAATATAACAAAATTATGAATGCATTAAATTGTTATCTTATACTCAGTCAATTACATTATTGTCTGCTGCAAAGTTTGGTTTGATTTGTCATGATGATAGCAATAACTCTCTTAAGATTGATATAGATCAAGTTATCTTCTCCCTTACCATAGTTGTGAATTTCTTACAATTCTATGAAATATTTTTATCAAAGTACTTGTTGAAGAGAGACGATATAATATTTCAATACTATTATTTTTTTCTTTATATGTTTCTTGGAACCAAGATGAGTAAATCTTGAACAAATTTACTATGAATTTGTTCTGAGAAATTAAAATAAGGAACACTTTGAAAATAAGCATTAGTTTTTATCTTTTTAAGTGACATTGTAGAATTTTAACCTTTATGGTAACAGTAATATAAATATTCAACTATTCCTCATACTCCTAAAATTTAGATTGGGCTCCTGAATTACAATGTTGTAACATGTCATCCTTCTTCAAAATGTCAAGAGTTTTTGACACCCTATTAAACATGGTATCACAAGTTTTGACGTGGGGCCGGGTGGTGGCGCTGGCGACAAGGTGCCTGAGCTAACCTAGGACGGACTGCGGTTCGATCCCCCGGTTCCCCATATGGTCCCCCGTGCCTACTAGGAGCGACTTCTGAGTGAATAGCCAGGAGTAACCCCTGAGCGTCACTGGGTGTGGCCCAAAAAAACAAACAAAAAACAAGTTTTGACCTCATCCTGTGCAGAAATTTTAATTCTATTCTACTTTAATTTTATTTCCCATTCTCACTCTAACGTGTTTTCATGGTCAGAAGTAGACGCTCTCAAATTTAGACCTCAATATTCTACTAGGACTGTATCAATTTTTATCATATTAGGTCTCTAAATTACTTCATTTAAAATACATTAGTTTTTAATGTTTGCAGTGCATATATATATGTACATATATATACAAACACACATATTACAATTCAATTAGGATTGAAATACAAAATTAAGCATAAAAGGAACAAATTGTCATTGTATAAATCTCTAGTATTTTAAATATGTGTATATAAAATGATATAAATTAACATTTTATATTTAATGTATATTAATACACAGTATAAAATAATATAAATGTAACATATGTATTTATATGCTTTGTTTAGATTTATATGTATACCTAGCTTATGTGTGCATTCATATTCATGTAAACTGATATACATGCCTATATACGTAACAATTCTAAAACCTATATGCTGCCGACGACCAGCATCTCTAGACAGTTTCTTCTTAGTGGGTTCATGAAACCTTTCCACAGGAGAAAGTGTGACACGGAAGGAGACGGAAGAACGGAATAATATTGAAGAAATGTCATTACCACACACAACGCATGGGTACTTGCGCCGTTGAAAGCCAAGACGCCTTTATTTTTCTCTGGGGTGCTTTTATGGATGAACTCTGGAATGCAGAGTGTATTTTTGGGAAATCAAGGAAGATAGGAGGACGTTGAGGGAGCACAATGGAAGAACCTATCTAGAATCTGCATAGTAAAAGACTGAATGCTGGAGTGAAAGGAATTTTGTTGTGTGTCAGGTTCTTTTTGGGTAAGCAGGAGAAAAACACAGGTAATTATCAGGGAAGTGAGAAAAGCAGGTAATTTTCAGGGAAGTGAGAGAAGTGTTTTTAGAGTTTTGGGGGAGAAACTGAAAATTGCTTTCATCCTGAGCTGAGTTTGGGAAAAACAATCTTGGTGCCAGAGTGGCACCAGAGTGAAGAAAACTTTTTAGTGGGAGTTTTGATACTGTCCTTCTTTGTCTGAAGGAGAAAATACTGAGGCCTGATTTCTCAAAAAATAAAGGGAGATATGGTCACAACCACGTATAGATCTATGTCAAACAATTCACGCAGAAGGGTCAACTGATTGACTTCTCTTAGGTGGGTCTTTTTCCAAGATCTATTCCTTCTCAGGAATGCAGTACACCAGGAAGGCTAAGGGGCACTTCTGGTGTCTGCGCTTCCTGAGTGGGTAGTGACACCTATACATGTATATGCATATTCAGTACTTCAGAAACTACTCTATGTTGTAGTATAATCAGAAAAATAACTAAGATACAATTAGTTGTGATTTCCCTGGGTCTAGAATCTTCCTTATGTCTGAGGTTAGTCTGATTATACTGCACTATAAAGTTTTATGTATAATGTGGGGACAGAGTAATAACACAATGGTAATGTGTTTGCCTTACACATAACCAATCTGGGTTTGACCCCCAGCATTTAATACTGTCCCCAGATCTTGCTTTGTGTAATTTTTGAACACAAAGTCAGTATTAATCACTGAGTATAATCAGCAACCAGATATATCTACCAAACTAAACAAAACAAAATACCATGGACAATATTAAGGATTGAAAATGAAAAAATAAAGAAGTATTGAACAAACATGTTAAACTTCGTATTTATTACATTCAAACTTGAAGCTTTTAGAGAGAGGAAAAACAAATAAAAAATGGGCTACATACTAAGTGGAAATTAAGCCTATGCACAAAATGAAACAAAAAAACTTTTAAGGACCATTTATAAAAAGGTAAATAAATTGTCAGTATATTATTTAGAAATTAATGAAAATACTAGAGTAAACTTATTTAAAATACAAAAATGCTAGAATTGTATTAAATTTTAATACATTTCTTATTTAAAATACAAAAATGCTAGAATTGTATTAAATTTTAATACATTTCTTTTCTATGCAAGGTTATAAAAAAGTGAAAGATTCAAAAATAGTATGTATATATAGTTTTATTTAACAGTAAATCTTCACATTTTTTTTTAAATTTTGGTTTCTTTGCTTTGCTTTGAGCTACTCAGGTTGTTTTCATGGTTTATTGAGAAATATTTTGCTCAAGAAACAATCCTGAGCAGTTCAGAGAACATATTGGGGTTAGGGGATGAAAAAAGGAACAGGACAGCTATAGGCAAGACAAACATCTTAACTATCACAGGCTCATGACATCAAATATTTTTATGTAGTTTTAAAAATTAATTACTGTCATTTTTCTTTTCTTTCTTTTTTTTTTTTTTTTTTTGGTTTTTGGGTTACACCCGGCAGTGCTCAGGTGTTACTCCTGGCTCCATGCTCAGAAATTGCTCCTGGCAGGCACGGGGGACCATATGGGGCACTGGGATTCGAACCGATGACCTTTTGCATGAAAGGCAAACACCTTACCTCCATGCTATCTCCCGGGCCCCACTATCATTTTTCTTAATCAAAAAAGTTATATTTCTATTTTAAGTATAGAACCTGGAATTATTCTTGTCAAGAACTTTTGGCATCCTATTAAATCTTACCAATGAAGCAATTTTAACTTTATTCTACTTTAATTTTATTTCCTATTGATACTGTAATGTATTTTCATGGTCAGAAGTAGAGAGTTCTAAAACCTAAACCTCAATATTATACTAGGATTGCATATATTGTATATAATAGTGAAAAATTTCAAGCATGTAATCATGTAAAGTCAGCTGCTCAATTTTTGTTTATCTTTTGTTTTTTTGGGCCAAATCCAGTGATGCTCAGGGGGTACTCCTGGCTAGGCACTCAGAAATGGCTCCTTGATTGGGGGACCAAATGGAATGCAGGGGATAGAACACATTTCAGTCCTGGATCAGTCGCATAAGGCAAACAGCCTACCTCTGAGCTTTTGCTCTGGGCACAACTGGTCAAATTTTTAAGTTTTTATTTGTCATTGTATTGAAACCAAACTGAGTGTAAAAATTTTATCTAACATCTGCCTTTCATTCTAAAATGATGAAACAGTAAGGTGTTTATTTCCAGTGTGAAGAAGAAAAAAATATATTTTTCTTAAATGAGCTAATTGAGCAGAAACTATTATTTTTGTTCAGAAATAAGACTATCTTTAATTAAAGTCAATTATGAATCTTCAAGGCTCGATGGATTTTAAAATAGCATTTGCAAAAAAGAAACAAGACAAAGAAAAGAATGAAAGTAAGAAAGAGAAAGAAAAATGAGAGAAGAAAGAAAGAGATAAATAAGAGAAAGAACAAAGGAAAGAACAAAGAAAGAAGAAAGGAAGGAAGGAGCGAAGGAAAACAGGAAGGAAAGGAAGGAAGGGAAGAAAGGAAGGGAGGAAAAAGGAAAGAAACTATCACAGGCTCATGACATGAAAGGAACGAAGGAAAAAGAAAGGAAAGAATGAAAGAAAAAGAAGAGAAAGAACAAAAACAAAGAAAATAAAGGAAGAGAGGAGGAAGAAGGAAGGAAGAAAAAAGGAAAAAAGAAAGAAAGGAAGGAAAAGAAAGGAAGGAAAAAAGGAAGGTAGAAAGAAGAAAGAAGATAAAGAACAAAGAAAGAAGAAAGGAGAAGAGAGAAAAATGAAAGAACAAAGAAGAAAGGAAGGAGGGAAGGAAGACAGGAAGGAAGGGAAGAAAGGAAGGAAAAAGAATGAAAGAAAGAGAAAGAAGAGAAAGAACAAAAACAAAGAAAAGAAAGGAAGGAAGAAGGAAGAAAAAAGAAAAAGAAAGTAAAAGAAAGGGTGAAAGAAAGGGAAAGAAAGAAAGGAAGGAAGAAGGAAAGAAGAAAGAAAGAAAAAAGAAAGAAAGATAGAAAGAAAGAAAGAAAGAAAGAAAGGAAAAGGTGGGAGGAAGATGAAGTAAAATGGGAAAATAAAGAAAAATGAGATATTAGAAAGGAGAGAGAGAGAGAGAGAGAGAGAGAGAGAGAGAGAGAGGGCAAAGAAAAACGAGATAACTGCTTTGCTTTGACTTGTGAGTGGAAATTGCCCTAACCATTCAGTGACACAGAATGCAATTGCTGAAACATTACAAAGGCAGCTGAGAAAATTACTAGAGTGGACAGCCACAAAATGCATTTCCACTCCATTAGACCACAGCACATCAGCTAGGTTTTAACAGATGTTCTCACAATCCTGTGAAATATTAAAACTCTCTTTAATCCAATCACACGATTTCAACTAAAGAAACAAACCGATTTATTGCACCTTTTTCAGCTAATACCAAAGGTCCATTGAAGGAATCCTGAAAGCACAAGGAACCAGAACTGCTCAGCTCAGCTCTTTGGCTCCAGGCCATTGCCAACTAGCAGGCAGCTTGGTGTTATTGCCATGCTAATGCCTGTAAGTCAGGTTCTCATAGAATCTGAATTAATGGCCAAGAGGGGAAATAAGAAGCAGCAAAAACACAAGCAGAAGTACTGTTTAGCAAACAAATCTTGGCATGCTTAATGTCATTGTGAGCCTATAAGAAAGAAATTTAAATCTGTTCAAGTGACAAACACAGCACACCAAAATCTACCTAGAGGTCTCGGAACATTACTTGAAAAAAATTAAAACAATAAAGTGTCTTTACTTATTTGTCATACGTATAGCTTATTTTATTTTATGTTGCTAAAATTTTATGCCCAAGAGAGTACAATAAGTAAGCATAAGGCACCTTCCTGGTAGTCATTTGACCCTGAAATTCCCAGGGGTGATTTCTGGTAGACATTTGACTCCCGAACTATCAGGAGAGTGCTAAGCATCACAAAGGCTAGTGCCCTCCAATAAAAAAATAATCAATAAAATACAAAATGAATCTGCAAATCCTCAGCAACACAGAGCCGAAGCAGCATCTACTTCTTCAGAGTTCTCATTAAACAATCCCCTGTAGTTGTATAAAAATCACAGGAAGGGTATTGAGACCACCTGAATATATTCTCCCACCTCAAATATACACCAAAGAGTTTAATCAGAGTATTAATAAATAGGCAATAACATGCAACAAAATCCACACCTTTACTTACTATAAATTTAAACATAATCCCTGTAAAATCTGCTCTCAACTTGATAAAAGAAAATCTGCAATTTAAGTCAAATTTAATAATGAAAAAAACTAAGTTTTTTTTTACATTAGGGACAAGAATATCCTCTCTTATCAACAATGCACTTTTTAGTTCTTATTGAATATAATAAGATAAGACATAGACTAAAAATAAAATGGGTTGATAAGACTAACTGAATTTCTTGTCAGGACAGAATGAATCTATGTGGAAAACAGAAACTAAATTAGAAAGATCTTTTGCATATATTTGACTATATTGTTAAATATAAAATATCAATTATTTTCCCATTTGCAATTAAATGAAAATAAATTGACTAAATATATAAACATGATGCCCTATCCTATCATTAACACATACAAAAAGCAGTACTTGGGGAAGAAGGTGACTATATATATATTTATAGTGGAGAAAATCAGAGAAATATATAATGATCACACTTAAAAGGATCATATGCTCATATTGAAAAAAAATCTCAGTATTGCTCTATTGGTGCTAAGTCAATTCTCCCTATATTGATCTATATTTCAAATAAAATCCCAAAGCAAATTCCCATTAATATTTTGAAGTTCTAAAGTTTGTGTGAAGAGAAAAATATTCAAAGTAGTAAATATATTATTGTACAAAGTAAAATATAAGACTGGTACTACCTAAATTGTCAAATTACTGTGACAGTATAGCAATCAATACTTCAAAAAAGAGGACCAGAGAGATAGTATAGCAGTAGGGTGTTGCTTTGAATGGGCCTACAGAGAAGGCACCCAGTTTGATTACCAGTATCCCATATGGTCCCCCAGCCTGCCTGAATGAAGAGCCAGATTTAAGCCCTGAGCATTGCTGGATGTGGCCCCAAAACTAAGCAATCAATCAATCAAGTTTAAATAAGCATTTCAAAATAATGAGACAATAGCTGCATAAATCAATAAAACAATTTAACGAATTTAGAAATAGGCCTCTATAAATATGTTTAATATTTACAAGGTTCAAAGTCTTGAAAATGAAAAAATGATATATTTCAATCACTGAAACAAGGATATTGACACATAGAAGATAAAATGATATATTAATTTTTATACCTTTGCAAAACGTATTTCCATATTGATCACCTAGATTGTGGATCTATGAAACACAGAAAACTATAAATCTAGTAGAACATTACATAGCATGGATCCTTGAAGTATTAGTGACTAATGATGATGCTTTAGAACATTTAATAACATGGTGCTCGCTTCAGCAGCACTTATACTAAAATTGAAATGATACAGAGAAGCTTAGCATGCCCATGCGCAAGAATATTAATGTCATGGTATACGAAAGAAAAAAGTTAAAAACTCTATTAAAGTCACTGTCTTCTTATGATCAACTAAGTTTTGATTAAGGGAAAAATATGAAGGAAAGTCTCTTCAGAAATTGGCATTGGGAAAATAGGTTAGATATATGCAAAAGAGTTAATTTAAAGTTTTCTTTAATGCCATGCATAATGCTAATGAAAGTTAGTTAAAAATAAAAAACCGGGGACAGGAGAGAGAGCATGGAGGTAAGGAGTTTGTCTTTCATGCAGAAGGTCATCGGTTCGAATCCCTGTGTCCCATATGGTCCCCTGTGCCTGCCAGGAGCAATTTCTGAGCATGGAGCCAGGAATAACCCCTGAGCACTGCCAGGTGTGACCCAAAAACCCAAAAATAAATAAATAAATAAATAAATAAATAAATAAATAAATAAATAAATAAAAAACTGGATTTGGAGGATGGATTGATTAGAAGTTTTTGGAGGATAGAAGGAGCAGGAGGAGAGATGGTTGAAAGTCAAGGTACAATGCAGGACTGAAGAGGGATCCAGCATAAAAAGTTATGATAGGCCACACACATGTGGTGGCTAGGGCCATGAATAAAGCTGATATCTCCTGGAAAATAAATCTATAACTTTGGTTCATAGAAGAAAATATAGGTAGAACTCTTTATTATATCAAAGATAGAGATATCTTCAAGTATGAAATACCACTGACTAAACAAGTGGATACAAATATAGACAAATGAGACTATATTAATCTAAAAATATTCTGTACCTCAATAGAAATGATAACCAGAATACAAAGACTACCCATAGAATGGGAGAAATTATTCACTCAATATTCATCTGTAAGTGGTTAAATATCTAAGATTTATAAGGTACTGGATGATCTTAGTTAGAAAAACAAAACTAACCACATTAAAATTTGGTAGAGACATAAACAGAAACACCATCAAAGAAGAAATACAGATGACCAAATGGTGCATGAAAAAAAATTCTTCACATGACTAATCATCAGGGATATGCTACTCAAAACAACCATGAGGTACCATCTCACACCACATAGAATGGCACACACGACAAAGAATAAAAGCAATAGAGCTGCAGTTTTCTAAGGAAAATGGGTCTCTTATTCACTGCTGAAGGGAATGCCGATTGGTCCATATTTTCGGAAAACAGTGTTCACTTTCGACAGGAATCTAGAAATTGATCTTCCATTTAATCCAACAATGCTTCTACTGGAAATATATAATAGGATCCCCAAAACACAATGCAAATACAAACAATAAAACAAAATCCTCTGCACTCCTATGCTCATTGCAGGACTATACACAGTAGCAATAATAGTAAAAACCCAAGTGCCCCAGAGCATAAAAGTAGATAAAGAAACTGTGGTACATCTACACAGTGGAATACTACACTGCTATTAGGAAAAATATAATCATAAAATTGGATTATACATGAAAGGATATGGAAATTACTCTCTTGAACAAAATGAATCAGAGGGAAAAGGAGAGACATAATATGCTCACATTAATTTGTGGGACATATAGGCTATATTAAAAATATTGCCAAAAAGTTTTCTAAAAGAACATAAAAGAGAGAAGAAAAATGTCTGCCTGAGAGGCAGGCAGGGGAGAAAGTGTGGTTAAGGGATGGAAACTGAGGACGTTTCATACTGGTCCCGTCTCTGTTCAAACTGCACTCCATCATCGTTACACACAAACATACACTTTGAATATATTCAATTGTTTATTATTGAGGAATAGACCTTGATACAGTGGAAGTTTATATGTTTTCAATAATTTATAATAAAAGTATACTTTAGTATGATTTTACCACATTTAGAATTTAAAGTATTATAGAAACGTAATCATATCACTCCAGTTTAATATATGGGTATTATTTATTAGATGTTACAGTTATAATGTTTTAAATAATAGACAATATATTCTTAAAAGCCTAGTACTCAGATTTTTAAGGGGTTGAGAATCATACATACAAAGTCAACTTAGTCTTGGGTAGATTTTATGTTATAAACTAAATTCCTATGCCTATGTCTAATGTGATTATATTCTGTTGGTTTTAAAAATATATCAAATTATAATTTGGAGAGAGCTTGGTGTCTGTTTCTTGCTTTGTTAATTACCAAATCTGTCACATTGGACACATCATTACCCTCTAAGTATCCTTTCATATGCAGAGATAATAACTATACCTGCATTACAAGCATATTATGATAATTATTTTAAAGTATGGGAACGGTCTGTTGTGTAAAATTTCAAGGGAATGCCCTGATCATTATGAAAGACATTGATGATCCCCAAATTATCCTTTGTCATCTGCTGGAATATCTCAATTCTTATAGAAAGCTATTTTAAGTAACTGCAAAACACAGAAATCTACACACTGTATAAGCGTCATGGTAAACATATTACAGTGCGGCATCATAGATACCCAGTGTCTTTATAGGAAGCCTCATCTAAAGTGAAATAGTCCTAATGTTTATTCATTTTGACATTCTCCAAAGGAGAACGGATCCTCATACAACTTGTTTTCCAATTAACAAGGGAGTCCAAGTCCAAATCATGGATTACAAATGAAAAAGAACGTCACAAAAGGAAAAATGTTGATATCTCCTGTACCAAACTGATATAAAATTAGGATTAGCTTCCTGTAATTCATATGTTGCCCAGGGGACTTCCAGCAGTGATTACCGAAGACAAAGCCATGAGTAAGCAGTGAAAACAGTGGTGTATGGTACCAATAAAACATAATAAACAACCCATCCCCAAAAGAGAACAGACGACCCCCAATAAAACAAGAAAAAACTGTCTTCCAAGCTCCCATTTAATATTCTAGATATAAAACTCATCTAAGAAACAGACCTGAGGCTTAGATTCCCTTTACTTTCACAGTAGAAACTTAAAATGGAATATCAAGAATTAAGATCACAACAAGATGTAAGATATTTAAATTTTTGGATATTTAAATTTTAAGTGAGCTGAAATTTTTCGAATACTATAACAACTTATTTTGTTAATGATTAATTGATAATCAAAGTTTTTAATACTTATCAGATTCCATTAAAGGGTCTGGATGATAGCATATGGTTAAAGCATTTGCATTGCGTGCTGCTGACTCTTGTTAGATCTCTGGCTTTTCCTGTGGTCCCCTGAACCCGACCGGAGTGTTTTTTGAATACCAACTCTGCATTAAACACTGACAAGTTCACCAGATTTTTACTTAGGACTATGCACATGATACCCACTTTTGGCTTTACCAGTCCCTAATTTTTGTTATTGCTATTTTTGGACCACATATATATTTGCTCAGGAATGATTCATGAAAAAGCTCAGAAAATGATCTGTGGTACCAGAGATCAAATCCAGATCGGCTATATTCAAGATATATCCTGTTTTACTGTACTGTAAGAGAGCTTTTGGCCCAAATCCCTGGAGATAAGCACATTGGAACAATATTTTCTGGAATAATATTTACCTAGTTTTTTGAGCGCGACTTTTTTTTGATATTGTCTATTTGTAGCTAAATAACTTTTTTCATATCATATAGCATTCAATTTCAAAACAATTTTCTTTGTATTGTTTTGTTTTGTTTTTTGGTTTTTTGGGCCACACTTGTTTGATGCTCAGGGATTACTCCTGGCTAGGCTTAGGGGGACCATATGGAACAACGGTCCTTCCTTGGCTAGCAAGGCAGACGCCTTACCTCTAGCTCCACCTCACCAGCCCCCAAAACAATTTTCTTGATAAGGAGTCTTATATTTTTATTTTACACAGCAGAAAGCTATGGGTCGTTCTGAAAGCTTAGACTGAACATCATGATTTTCACTGTCAAAATATCACAAAGTTAAACTTATTTTATTATTTATTTATATTTATCTTATGCTTTTACTTATATTATATATGGCTATATGTAGCACTTACTCCTGGTTCTGTGCTCAGGATCACTCCTGGCAGCGTTTATGAGAACATATGTCGTGCCAGGAATAAAATCCAAGTTGGATGTATACAAGACAAATGCCTGCTATGTGGTATCAGTGGCCTAATACCATTGTCTTTAATTTAAAAAGAGTATTTGCCTAAAATTCAACACATCATTATCATTGCCTGGAACTTAAATAATAAAGAATAAAATGTGAAATCTGAAAGAAAACATAAAAATATTATAGAAAAGGGCTGGAGCAGTACCTCAACTGTAGGGTATTTGCCTTGCAGGTGACTGACCTAGGACAGGCCAAGGTTTGATCCCCCATCATTCCATATAATCCTCCAAGTCAGGAGGAGTGTAAAGCCAGGAGTAACCACTGAGTGACACCAGGTGTGGTCCCCCAAAACAGAAAAAAAAACACAATTTTATAGAGATTCTTACTGTTTAAACACTATACTTGGTACGGCAAAATAGAATTATGGAATCTTCAAATATTTTTATTCATATGATAAATAAAGAAACAGCACAGTGAATCTATTTTTGTTCTTAGAAAGCATTTTCAAGTCTTCATTTTTCTCAACACTGTATTTAAATTTGAAGTGAATAGTTTTTTTCGATTTATTATTAAAGAAGCACCTATTTGGATTTGAATTTTATAAACTGCACATTAAACTGCATTTGATGTTTTGTTCCTATTATTTACCTAGAGCTTCATTGAATATTATATCTAGTTTACATTATCTTAAAGGAATTCCAGAACAATTATTATTAAATGCTTTAGAATTCAATGTTGCATTATGCTTCATGCCTAACCATTTTGTATATATGAATAACTTGTTTTTAAGCCTGAAATTAATTTAAAAAAATGAACATTTTACAAATGATATTGTAATTGATATACATTGATTTTCAGAAAAATGTGCTTCAGTGAAAACTAAGTAAACCATGAGCATTATTTTCAAATTATAAAAGAAACGCATTATTCATTAAAAAGCAAAGTTGTTATTACATAAATTGAATTAAAAATGAATGGAAATATAACTGTTATAGTATACCACTTCAAAAAATCTAATTTGGGGCTGGAGCAGTGGTGCAAATGGTAAGGCCTTGCCTTGCCCATGCTAGCCTAGGATGGAACAAAGTTCTATCCTCAGTCCTCCTATACGATTCCCCAAGCTAGGAGGGATATTTGAGTGCATACCAAGGAGTTACCCCTAAGCATCATAGGGTGTGGCCCAAACCCCCCCAAAAATACACAACAAATAAAACGATGCCAATTTTATCTTGATCTGCAGTTTTTTGTCACACATAGGGTGTGAAGTGATGTCCCTCAGCCTAAAAGACTGAATAATAAGGATATTCCTCTAAAAAATAATATATATGAATTGGGCTTCCATTTGACCCAGCAATTTCATTTATTTAAATATATACCTCAAGGGTTCAAAAAAGAAAGATTGGGGGATATAATTGCAAATTATATTCCCAAATGCTTTACATGCAATAGCTAAACTCTAGAAACAATCCAAATTTCCTAAAATAGGAGATTAGATAACGAAACTATGGTGCGTACATGCAATGGACTATTAGGCCATAGGAAAAAAAATGTCATTTACTATACAGCTACATAACAGAACCTGGAACATATACTGCTGAATGTAGTTAGTCAGAAATAGAGACAGAGAGCAACATAGAAGGATCACTTTAATATGTTGTATATAAAGAACTACAGGGCTCGGAGAGATAACATAGTGGTACGGCATTTGTCTTGCAAGCCGCTGACCCAGGACCAAAGGTGTTTCGAATCCTGGCATCCCATATGGTCCCTGGAGCCTGCCAGGAATGATTTCTGAGCAGAGAGCCAGGTGTAATCCCTGAGTGCAGCCGGGTGTGGCCCCAATACAAAACAACAACAACAATAACAACAACAAAAAGCATGAAAAAAAAAGGAATAACAAATGCTAGAAATAATGTAAGCAAAAAACATGAGTCCTTATATTTAGTAGGACTTGTGCCACATTATGGGATTAGTATAGATAGGGACAATGACTTTAGTGGAAGGAAGAGATACTAATACATGGCAAAACAATTGGTATGAAATTCTATCAGTAAGCATACTGTAAGGACAGTGCAAAAATGACAATAAAATAATAATTTAAAAAATTGTCTCTCATATAACACACTGATACATAAATATCAGTGATAAATATCATATATTTATACATAAATATCAGGAGATAAATTAGGGTTGCAGTGGAAGGAGACATTTTTGTGTTGGGAAGTGGTCTCTGTTGAAGGAATTGGAGTTACCATTTGTATGCCTGAAATCCAATCATAAATAAATTTTAATTCATGATTACTAAATAAAAAACATTGAAAGAATACTTACATAAAATTGTATGCAGTTAAATTATCTTTAAAATGAAAAATACAAATTAAGAAAAAACTTAGTTTTCTTAATGAATATTTTGAAAAGCTGTTATTGAATGTATTTTATATTTACAGGAAAAAGTATATTTACAAAATATATGCATACTCAAGAACATTTGAAAAAATACAACAGTATGATACATATTTTAACTTATCACTATTAATTTAATTCACAGGAATATTTGTTTAGAATAATGTTGCTAATTTTATCTTACATGTATATAAATTAAATTGTAAGAATAGTTTTATAATAAAAACTTGGAAAATATTTAATAGATACTATAAAACACATGTACTACATATGAAGTAGTATATATATATATATTTTTTGTGTGTGTGTGTGTGGTTTTTGGGTCAAACCCGGCAGTGTTCAGGGGTTACTCCTGACTCCATGCTCAGAAATTGCTCCTGGCAGGCACGGGGGACCATATGGGGCGCCGGGATTCGAACCAATGACCTTTTGCATGAAAGGCAAACGCCTTACCTCCATGCTATCTCCCGGACCCCGTATATTTATATTTAAAAATAAAGTCCTTAAGAACAAATGATAAGTGCTAGGACAACCATTTATAAATAGAAATAGATTATATTAATATTAGAAGATACTGGAAAATGAAATCATAAAACATTATAAATTAGAGAACATAAAAGGAGTATGGGAGAAAGACAACATAAGAAACACAATAGGGGTCCCTAGCAATAGTATGGTTCAGAGCATTTGCCTTGCACATAGATGATCTAGATTTAATCCTTTGGCATGCTACATGGTCTCCAACCCTCACGGAGCGATTACTAAGTGCATTGCTGGAAGTAATGACTGAGTGCCCCTGGTGTGGCCCCGAAACAAAACAAAGCAAAATAAGAAAAAACACAATGAAGGGATGAGAGCAATAGTACAGAAAGTTAGATTCAAAAAAAAAAAAAAA
>PVKC010003644.1:0-17630 GCA_004027635.1 Crocidura indochinensis | reverse complement strand
ATTAAAAATAAAAACCTATTGGATCCAAGGAATAGCTTAATTACTCTAAGTAATTACTTTGTGATATGAAGGTGATGAGTTGGAATTCTACATTTCATGTACCTTCACTGTGACAATGTGTACCCCTTGAGGACCCATGTATAAGATGAGCACCATGACCCATAGTGAACACTAAAAATTTATGGAACAGAAGCACCACTATTTAATAAGTACAAGGCTCTCACCTAATGTGTAAGCAGTTTGCCTAAAAATGGGCATGCTATGATACCCAGGACTAAGACTCATGACTAATTGTGTTGTGTACTATACAACTAAATTTGTGTTCTCTGGGGACAACTGAAACCTAGTAAGTGACAACACAAACAGAAGCATGGAACTCTGAGCAGGGAGCCAGGAGTAATCACTGATCGCCACAAATAGACAGAAAGAGGGGGGAAATGATTCAATTAGTTGTCTGCAATTTATTCATTTTAGAATTTAATTTAATTTAATTTAATGATTCAATTTAGTTGTCTGCAATTTATTCATTTTAGAAGGGATTCAGTGCATGTCAAACATGTGGAAGGACCTAGATTTGAACTTCTCTGTGGTGAGCCAAGAGCACTGCTGGGAGTGACCTCTACAGATAACGAAAAGACAAATGTATTTCCAATTTATAACATATATTTAAAGCAAAGGGGAAAATAAAGATTGCTATAAACACAAAAATAAAATAAATGCTATTAATATTCCTATTTCTTGCTAAGACTCTCATAACAAAGAATTACACTCTAGGCAGCATAATCAACATATTTCTTTTCTCAAAATTCTAGATGTTTAAAGTCTGATATCAAGTTTCTTCTAAACTTTCTCACCTTGTTAATGAGTGCCTGAATTTCTTTCTTTTTCTTTCTTAATTATTTTTATTTGTTTTGGGGACACCCAGAGATGCTTTAAGGATTATTCCTGTGTCTGTGCTCAGGAGAGACCTCTAGTGATATTGAGGTATTTGATAATTGATGCTCTGCACCTTGGTCATCAAAATGTAAAAACATCACTCTGCTTGTGTGCTATTTCTGGCTTGAACAACTATTTTTAGATAAATTAAAGAAACATTTTATTTTGACATGTTTCAGAGGTACCTCATTACATATTAATATCTCTATGGTATTCCATTAAGTCATTACTACAAATCCAGACCTACCATTCACAGACCAATTGACAATACTTAACCAATTCAGTCACCTTATTCTTACATCTAATAGCAAATAGTATTATTTTATCATTAAAAATTTTAAATTAAATTTTGTTTACTTAACTTCACTCATTTCTTTATATTTTGAGTTAAAGTAATAATTAAAATCATACAATAGTTTTTATTTGCCCATTCACATTTTTTCACTAGCATGATGCAAATTAGGTATCCATATCATTGTCAATGACAGGATTCCACCTGCTTTTAATTATTTAAGCAATATTTTATTTGACATCTTTGAGGACTCAACTCTAAAATGAAAGGAAATAGAATCGAGGATAAAGGATCAGAGTCAGGTCTGCAGGTTTCTAAACAGAAAAGTATTATCAATATATGTTTCTTTATTATATAGGAGAATATATTTAGAAAATAATAAATATGACAAGGTGTTAATATTTAAAATAAATAAACATATCAACAATAGCAAAATAATGAATGGTCTTTCTTTAAAAAAAGGTAAATGGGAAAGATAAATTTGAGAATAAATTCCTTGCCTTGCATGTGGTTAACTCCCTTCTATCTCTCTACTATGTAAGATCCCCCTGTGCATTGCCAGGAGAGACCGTGCATGCACTCAGAGTAAGCTTGTGCATCACTAGATATGGCTTAAACCCACTGCACTTCTATGAATAGAGGACCTGACTATACTTCTCTTAATGAGATGAATAGATGGGCACAAGGCAAGTTCAATAATGCTCAGCATATTTTAGTACAATGCAAAAATAAACCCAAATTAATTGTCTTCTTACTCTGGTACAGTTGGTCAAAAGATAAGAAACAACAATGTTGATGAGGAAATAGAAAGAAGTGAGGTATCATCATTGTACCTGGTTGAACTTAAAGTAAAAGTAGTCATTACAGAGACCAGTGTGGGAATTGCTTGTACAATTAAAAAAAATTCTGTATTATTTATTTATGGATTCACTGAAGAGATAGCCGTCTTCTTCATAAGTGCTTAGTAACTTATTTTTCATTAAATTTATTTTTTGTCTTAGTATTCTCTTAATAGAGAGATATGACCAAACTGTCATACTCATTTAATTTAATCATCTTTCAAAGACCTTGTTTGTGGTCATATTCTGATGTAATGGGGAACATAAATATAAAACTTGTGGGCAAGAAAAAATTAAATTTACTAGAGAAAATTTAAGTGAGGACAATTATTGTTTATGAAGATAAACATTATATAATAAGAGGTCAATTTTCTGAAGAAATATTAATTTGATATAGAATCTGAATCACATAACTGTACCTCAATATGTAAAGCAAAAACTGCTAGAAATTAAGATAATATAGACATTTTTAAAATAATATGAGAAACCAGTTCTCTCTATGTGTAGTTAACATTATATGGAAAAGGGGGCCGGGAGATAGCATGGAGGTAAGGCGTTTGCCTTTCATGCAAAAGGTCATCGGTTTGAATCCCGGTGCCCCATATGGTCCCCCGTGGAGTAACCCCTGAGCACTGCCAGGTGTGACCCCCCCAAAAAAAGAACATGATATGGAAAAGAAAAACATTCAAAATATAATTGAGTGTTAAAATATAACCAATCAGCTAGATGTAACTGACTTGTACAGAATAGTTTGTCCAATGATAAATGAAATACTTTCTTACAAATTGGCAAAACCATACTTCAGGATGTCTCATTCTGGGCAGTGAAGCACACATAATCAATCTAAAGAATAAAACCAAGTTTATATTTAAATGGAATAGACCAAAATAGAACAAAAGTAGAATTCATCAATAAAGACAACAGAAGGGCACAGTTTGAAGCTTAGCTGTGTAGGACATACTAATAATTAAGGAGGTCTTGAATTGATGCCTGGCACCAGTCCACTAAATCAAGTACAAACTATGATGCCTCATGTTATGGAAAGTTCTCCTTCCAACACATGAAGTGTACAAAAAACTAGTAAGTATAGAGCCTTCAGAGAACACCACTGCCATGTGTATAGTCCCAGAAAGCACAGCAACTGTGTTAGCATTGTACAGTACAATCATAACACACACACACACACACACACACACACACACACACACACACACACACACACGGGAAAGGAAAATGGAAACTTGGATAAGAAATAACAAATAAGAATTTCCTGGGATGTTGTAATCAAAATTAGTAATATATTTCCTAGTAATGCATTGGTTACAATTATATCTTAAATGGAATTTTCAAAGATTTTTACTATATGGAAATAAAACTCATCAAAATTGCTGTATTGGAGCAAAACCAAAAAAGCATTAAATAGTACAGAATGATGATATAAAATCAATATTCTATTTTTAATATTTTAAGATACTAGAAAAAAATAAATGTAAATGCAGGAGAAACAAAATTTAGAGCCAAAATTAAGAAAAAAATTGAAACTGGGAATAAAATAGAATGAGTTCTTTGAAAATGTTTAATAAAATACTATCTAGCTTAATTATAAATTAATAGGAGAGACACTAATATCTTAAAAGGAATGAAAATGGAATATATTAACTAATTGAAAGATATAATCTGACCAAATTCCCAAGAATAATCAGATAATCTCAGTAAATCTACAAGGATTAATGAAATAGAATTAACACATATGTTGAATTAAGATTCAGATCTCTCACACAGTACATAATTTTACAGCATGCATCTCTCAGTGAATTTCTGAGACCCCTAACAACCAGGTGTGAACCTAGATTTATGAGCCAAGCCAAGATCCGTGATATTGAACCAACTGCCCAGTTGGCTGAGAATTTTAGCAATAAATCTTGAACACCTCTTACAGTAATCCTTCCCAAAACTCCCAGGATTATATAATTTTATAAGTCCAATATACATTGGAGAGATAGTACATCTGATAGAGTATTTGTCTGAAATGACTCCAACTCATGTTCAATCCATGGCATCCCATATGATCCCCCAGGCACTGCCACTCCATGAGTGATCTCTGTTCATAGATCTTTGCATAATACCGGAGCACTATCTGGTGTGATCCCAAAACAAAAAACAAACAACACACTGTATAGTAAGGCCAGAACTCTAGTACACTAGGTAGGGTGTTTGTCTTGCACTTTGACTATTAGGTTATATTGGCCATCTCATATGGTTCCTTGAACCTGCCAGGAAAGATTTCTGAACTCAGAGGCAGCAGTAACTCAGGAGCACTCCGAGGCGTGGCCCAAAATAAAAAACAAATAGAAAAATGTGTATAGTCGCTTTCAAAATGAGAAGTGATAGACTGATGAATTCTACTAATTCTTTGAAGTGATATCGATTATCTACACTTTACCCAAAAATACCAAACAGATAAATTGCTTCCAAAGTTACCATAGGAGGTCAAATTATTCAAAATCAGACAGTATACGTTATCACAATAATAGAACATGCTCAAGAACACATAAGCATATGTACCATACCCAGTTAAAAACAAAACAAAACAACATGAGTATGTATGAGGTCTAGTGATTTCCAGAGAAATAATTTTCTGAATATCTATATATTGTTGTAGAATAAAAATGCAAATTATAAAGGTCACCCCTGGCACTATGTATCTAACACCTCAGGAGCAGGTGTCCGATCTAGGAGGTAGAAGTGGATGAGAAAAATCACACATCAGTCAGAAAGGATATTCACTGGAGTCAGCTCGCTTCATTTTCTCATGGCCTTTTTCCTCCAGGAGTCTCTCTGTTATGTTCTCATTTTTGCTGAACTCTCCTGTCCTGCCTATTCAACATGTGTTCTGTGGAGCTCTCACTCATGTCTTTTTCTCACCCCTCAAAGCCACACTTTTTTGTATTATTCTGAACCCCACCCATCAAGGTGAGGAAGGCCCTGTAATCCAGGTGTGGTTTTACATACCAAAAGAAAAGTTTAGGAAAACAGGAAGTTGGGGGGAAGGACTTTGTTCAGATTTTTATCTAAATTCACTTTTTTTTTCATCTTTCAGAAAACAAAATAAAATGAGAGAAGTTATAAAACTTGTGTTCTACTTTTCTCTCCAGAGGTTGGATCAGAACTCAAAACATCAACGTTTAAATTATATACATCATTCTCAAAACAATCAGCCCTTTCCATATCGTATTTATATCAACATTTTTTTCTAGCCTTCTCTAAGCGTAAACATTGGGATTTTTCTGCAGATACACTTATAGTTTGAAAATTCTTAGCATTATTACACCAAGCACTGTTAAAAAGTCTAGAACATCTGAGATACTTCCCATATACTTCAAACTTATCTGCAGATAATAGAGTTTAAAAACGAGTTGCTGCACAAGATACACAATGAAACATCACTAGGATAGCAGATAACTGTTAAAGCCAGCAACATTATGCATTTCCCCAGAATTATGCAAATTAATATTAAACTACTAAAGTTAGATACAAAATTTTCTGTTTGCAGTGCAGCTTAGAACAAAACTAAGATCCATATAGGTACAATGTCTTTTAGCCAGCAAGATAATGACCAATGCAAAAAGGGTCAAGAGAGTAACTTGAAAGAAACATAAGGTGCAGGAAGTTCTGAAAATTAGTTTCTGAAAAAAAATAAAAAAGAAAAAGGAATTTCTTAAAAGTAGTTTCTACTCAATTGAGCTTCACCTGAGCTTGATCCTCCATCTTTTTATCTTTTTATTTTTTTTTTTTGGCTTTTGGGCCACACCCAGTGACCCTCTGGGGTTACTCCAGGCTATATGCTCAGAAGTTGCTTCTGGCGTGGGGGACCATATGGGAAACCGGGGGATCGAACTGAGGTCCGTCCTAGGCTAGCGTATGCAAGGCAGGCACCTTACCTCCAGCGCCACCGCCCGGGTTCGATCCTTCATCTTTTACTCTATCTTCATTTGTATTAGACTGCCAATGTCATCAGGGACAGAAAGTCCTTCAGTCCCAGAGCCAAAATCTGGTTTGGGGTACCAGTTCTAGATATGAAAGCAATATAGTGGCAATAAATATTCATAAAAATTTTAAAATTATGTATCACAAAGGGTAAATAAACATTTGTATGACAGATTTTAGTTGAATGTAACTGATGTTGCTCTATCAATCATAACCTTTGTAGTGCAGCAATATAACATATAAATATATGACAATTAATGTTCCTGGGTTTTTGATAGATACAAATAAATTAAAAACAATTGTATGTTCATCACATAAGATTCTTATAATTTTCTTAACATTCTTCTCTTAAAAAGCAATTTTTAATATTTTGGGACACTCAAAATCATGTTAATCAGAATATGGCCTTACTTCCTATATACCAGTATTTCTTATATTAAAAATGTTCTTTGCTATGTCAAGGAATATAAGAAGATAAGAAGATACATAATAGTTCCTACTTTAATAATAGAAAAAAGCTTTACTTTAACTATTATGTCTACAGTGGTGTTTTACAGTCGCACAGAACTAGTTTTAGTGTTTAATTTCCACAAGGCTATTGCAGGACTAGATATTATATTTTGTTAAATATATTTTCTAAATTATCTAATACTGTATATTGCTACTTTTTATTTCTTTTTTTTGGGGGGGGGTTTATGGGCCACACCCATTTTATGCTCAGGGGTTACTCCTGGTCAAGCACTCAGAAATCGCCCCTGGGTTGGGGGGAGCATATGGGACACCAGATCGAACTGCGGACCTTCCTTGGCTTGCACTTGCAAGACAGACACCTTACCTCTAGCGCCACCTCACCGGCCCCTATTGCTGCTTTTTCTATTATTCTATTATCATAGTATGATTATTGATTTAAATATAATCAATATTTCAATATATTGCTAAATTTTTTGAAATATATGTTTCATCACAATACTTAATATTTATATGTTAATGTTTCCAAAAACCCATATATCAATTATTAAATATATCTGATATGATTATCTAAACTTATTTATATATTTTATAGAGTAGTGAATATATATTATATAATGTGTGTTAAAAAGCTAAGTAGTAATGATTTGTTACATCAAAAACATAAAATTAATATAACATGATTAAAAATGATAAAATAAATTACTATCAACCTGAAGACAAAATTTTGCAAAACAATGTTCTGCCTTGTAATGTTTGATAATAAATAAAATCCTAACACATGGTCAGTTTAGATGTCAAATGAAAAATATATTAGAAAATGCAGATGATTGAAATACCACATTATATTTGTAGTTGTGTTAAAATTTTTTTTCATTGTAATTTCAGTAAAAATAGTACTTTTAAAAAAATTATTAGTTCTTTACTTTGTTATTTTTACTTAGGAATATATTTCTCCTATTTTAAATATCTTTATTTAGCACCATGATTACAAACATGTTTGTAGTTGAGTTTCAGTCATAAAAAACACCCCCCTTCACCAGTTCAACATTTCCACCACCAGTGCCCCATTTTTATAAAAATATTAACAGAATATTTTTACTCTACATTGTTCTTTCCGCATTATTATATTAAGAAGGTAATTCTTCAATGCCTCCACCAGGTGGTAGCACAATGCCACTATTTGGGTCCTCACTTTCAAAGTTTACAACCTAAGAATACAGCATTTTTAGAAAATCGTGGGATTTAAAACATCTTTCTTCATAAAGTGTTTGTCACAAAACTTTATAATACCTTTATTTTTAATTGATTTATATGTAAAGGAATTAAATCCAAAATGTATACTTTAATGTTACAATTTCAATCTAAACTAAACTACACTTACGATGATAAAAATCATAACATAATTTAAAGTGTAAACTTAAGTTATGAATTATAATTGTTTGATTTTAGCACTATAACTATTAAATTATGAATATAATACTTAAATATATTATGGATTAATCAAATGATTTTTAATTTACATTAAAATAAATTAAGATGTAGTTCATTGAATTACGTTTAAATTAATAGTACATTAACTTAACATAATTAAGATTGACATATTCAAATTGAGTAAGATATGTAATTGTAATTTTAAAATAACATAAATTATAAATTTATGTGTAACAACAAATCATAAGTATTTAAATTATAACACTTTCAATATAAAACTTATCATTTGAAGTTTTAGTTGGAATTAGAAATTTTTACTTTTTCTAAATTTTTCTTAGTTCGTTGAGTAAGTATAATTAGAAAGTAGTAATATGTATTTAAATAAAATTAAATAAAATAAAAATTATGTTATTAATTTGGGAAGTATTTATTACATGACATTTAGAATATATAAATTATATTTTAATGCACTTAAAGAGAAGTGTAGTATATAAACTTTTCCAAAATACCAACTTCTTTGCAGTACAAGGTTAAGTGGTATATTCCCATTTTCTAAAACTAAACTCTTCAAGTTCCTAGCTAATGACATCAATGTCCAACTGATTTTTGTCAATCCTGGAAACTCAATTTTTCAACTGGCAATCTCCCTTTACCTTATTCCATGTATCAACTCTAATTCTGTCTCACCAATTTTACCATTTAAGTCTATATGGAACCTGTCTAAACCTTTAAATGCTCCTGTCACTTCACCAGTCTAGCCACCATATCACTCAAACTATCTCTACAGCTTCTTAAAGACATACCAGTCTGATAATTTCAGTATTCCTATATAGTGGAGTGGAGAGAAAAGTGAGGAAAAGGAGGAGGAAAAGGAGAAAGAGGAGGAGGAAGAGGAGAAAGAGGAGGAAGAGGAAGAGGAGGAGGAGGAAGAAGAAAAAAGGGAGAAGGAGGAAGAGGAGGAAATATACAGGTTAAGGCTCTTGTCCTGCATGGTACAGTGACCTGAGGTTTTTCTCTAGCATCTCTTGCATCCCATATTGACTCACAGGCCAATTGAGTGCAGAGACAGACCTTAAACCCTGGGAACCAATAGATGCGACACCCTCCCTCCTAATAATATGTGTATTTAAAGTCTTCTATTGTTTCTGATATATATTTAACAACTCTAATACCATATTCAGAGGATAGGCATTTTAGATGAAGTAATGATTATAAAAGAAGTGGTCCCCATTCTTTTTGGAAATATATATTTATGGAAAATATTTTTGGAAAAATAAATATTTCATTACACTTATTTGACAAGTTTGGAGAGGTTTGGGATGTTATTGAAATATAAAGCACATAGAGGTGATCCATGTTTCTCATTTTTTCCCAAAAATTGACTTAAAAAAAGAAAAGTTAAACAATATAATATTGTGAGCTATAGTGATCTCTGAACTGAGTGACAAATGAATAAAGCACAATTATTATTTATGATTTTTGCAGCCACTGAGGAATATGGAATTCTAAGTATAGATATTCTATTTCATCAAAGATAATTGTGGCTGTGACAGAAAAGAGTGGAACACAAAGAAGAAATCTGAAAAAAACTGTGAAGTAACTTGATTAGCTTTCTTAAATTTTACTTTTATTTCAACATAATTTTTGTTTGCAGAATGCTCCTAATATTTTTTACATTTTTAGAGTTATTCCATTTGTTGAAATCTAATTGTACATAGTCATATAATGTAACCTGTCTCGGTGCTCAGGGATCATTACTGGTGGTGCTTAGTGATATCTGTGAAGTAGGATATTATACTTAGTTTAACAGTTAAGTAACTATCACCTCAATTCTTATATTATTTCCCTGACTTCTCACAAATAGCTCTTCTTTTCTTATATTAAAAATAAAGTTAAGTGTGGCTCCAAGGATAGCACAGTGGTAGGGCATTTGCCTTGCAATTGGAGGACCCAGGAAGAACCTGGGATCAATCCCTGGCATCCCATATGGACCCTCAAGCCCAGGAGCAATTTCTGAGCCTTAGCCAAGAGTAAAGTCCTGAGCACTGTCAGGTGTGGCCGAAAACCAAATACATAACATAAATAGATAAATAAATCAATCAATAAATAATGTCAAGAGCATTCTGGGTAGAGACATAGAAATAGTACTGTAGGTAATGTTTTCTTTTCACATATGATCAATAATGATCATATATGATCAATCATCTTTAGAGCTGTAGATTATTTCCTGAGAACTAGGTGTGATTCCAGAGCATAGATCCTGGTGTAACAAATCTTGAGCAGTGGTTTTGACTACAAGAAAAGAAAAATAAAATGGGATCAAGAAAAATGTAAATACACATTCCATTGTGTATATGTGCTATACCGCACCTTGTTTTCTACTCACTTGTCAGTGCACACATTGATTTTCTTTATTTCTTCTCAAATGTAAACAATGCTAAAATTAACATAAGAGAATGTATGTCATTTGAATTTGAGTTTTCATATTTTCAGATAAATATCCTACTGTCAAATATCATTTGTATTAATATTTTTATATTTCTCAGATAAGTATCTTTATGTAGATAGTAGAACTACATTGTATTTCTACACTTAATTTTGAGGACATTCCACAATGGCTACACTAATTCATATTTATGTCATAAACATAGGCAATTCCTTTTCTTTATATTCTCATCTGCACAAGTTAAGTTAATGATAACATTTATATTTAGGGAAAATTAATATATGTTTATGTGAGAAAGTAAATTGAAAAAAATTTTTTTTTGGTTTTTGGGTCACACCCGGCAGTGCTCAGGGGTCACTCCTGGATCCATGCTCAGAAATTGCTCCTGGCAGGCATGGGGGACCATATGGAGCACCGGGATTCGAACCGATGACCTTTTGCATGAAAGGCAAACGCCTTACCTCCATGCTATCTCCCGGATCCCTTTTCTTTTCTTCTTTTTTTTTTTTTGAAAATTTTTACTAAGGTTTCATTACTCATTTACCCAAACTATATGTTGCAGACAATGCATTTCAGAACTACATAGTTTACATATGTGTAGAAGGAGCACCTAACATACTAATTTCATAAGTCACAACCAGCAAAGTTCTGAGCCCTTTTTTTTTTTTGGATTCTTCAATCAGAGATTACACCTGGTGGGTTCAGTGTACCATCATATTGTCAAGATTCTGAAGTTAAGTCAACTATGGTCAAGACAAGAGCCCTACACACCTTACAACCAATCCAAAACCCCTGGGTTATTAATTATTACAGAAGTAAAGTCTTACAAACTTGTCCCATTCACCATTTCTTTGAATGGAAATATAGACTAAACATTCTCTGATGTTTGTGTTTGGAAATATTTCTACTTGAAGCCAACTTAAAATATAAAATATAATAATCTCACTGGAATGTTTAAAGTTTGCTCAATGTAAAAAACTACAGCTCTAGAGGTTGCAATGTTTCCTTTTAATGATGATAGATCAGAATATTGTTTTAGAGTATGGATGCTGCTGATCTATCAAATAGCAATACAAGTTCAAAATAATAAGGCATAGTTGTGATTATTATTGTTACATACTTTAAATCTTTCTTTTCATCTCACCAATATGATGTCAAAATATTTACCTGGGGGCTTTAGTACAGTGGATACTGTGATTATCCAACATATGACTGACCCAGGAGCAATCCATATAGTTCACAGAGCACCAACAGGATTGACTCCTGATAGTAGAGTCAAAACTACATCCTGAGTACATCATGTGAACCACAAAATGAACAAAATATGTGCAATAGTCTTGAGATATAATAAGTGAGTAGGGTGCATGGTTTGATTCTAACCAAATGAAGTTTGAACCTGAAAATCCTATATGGTGCCGTAAGTATAAAACCAAGAAATAAATACTTAGTACTGCATGGATGTGGCTCCCCAACGATAAAAAATACTTAATTCCCCCAAAATATCCACTTGAAACAAAAACAAGTATAGAAAGTAAAATATAGACCAGACAGAAAATATTGTATATGTTTTAAGTGTACAAAGTGTATAGTATTAATGATCATGACTGTACCATGAAATATTAATTTGAACAGTAAGTAATTTTCCTACTCTGGATTCTTAAATTTATATTCTATATTATAGTAATTTTTGTGCTTTATAATATTCACATACTTGGTTTCAATGCCTTAGTTGTGTTTTTTAATTACAAATATAAGTAGATATAAATATGTAATGCATATAAATTATATTTCTGAAACAAATTATATTTCTGTCTTTCATAAAACTTTTATCATTGATAACTTTATGCACCTCATACTTATTCCATATTTGGTAATTGAGAAATGGTTAAGTGATTGATTTAAGGTTAAGTGCAAGATGATAGAGTAATGAAAGGCATGAAAACTTAACTAAATCACTATCCCATATCACTCTTGTTTCTCTGGTCATTGAGCTTTTATCAATGAGCTTAATATACTGCACTAATTGAGTTAAATGCCAAATTTTTCACATTATTAGTTAATGTTAAACCTTTCATGTAATTAAATGCTTAATGAATATATGTCTAATAAGTAATAAAGCCATTAATGGAACATTGGTATAATACATGGATTATAGCATATTTTGCAACACTTTAATGGAACTAGAAATAATAAAATATTGAATCTTAAAATCTAAAACAAATGTATTTTTGAAAAACCAAAAATTTGTATTTCTGTAAAAAAATCATATCTATTTTTCTGCATCTCAAAGGGAATGGTGACCAAATTACAAATACTATCCACAGAATAGGATATACTATTTACCCATAATCATCTGATATGGGGTTATTATCTAAGATATACAAGGACAAAGCAAACAAACATCTAACCTATCCAAAAAATAGGGAGTACATATAAATTAACAATTTCTCTAAGAAGAATCACAACCAAAAGGCTAATGAAAAATTATTCCCTACTATTAATTATCAGGGATATTAAAATCAAAACAACAATGAGATATCATCTCACACCAGTAATATTGACACATAACAAAGAAAATGATGACCAGTGTTGGTATGGTTGTGGGGGTAAAAGGACTCTCATTCACTACTGGCAGGAATGTAGACTAGTCTAGTCTTTTGAGATAAAAGTATAAATATTTTTCAGAGAATATTTGAGGAATATCTCTAATTAGAATTATATAGAGTGTAGGATCTTTGTTTTGTCATTTATATAACAGAGTCAAATCTTTAATTAGAATAAAATGAATGCATAGCTTTGTCAAATTACTACATACATATATTTGAAATACTTAAAAGAACTAGAGTTTCTATTCCTTTTCCTATTCTTCCTCCTTTTTTAATTAAATATCTTTATTTAAGCACCAAGAGGAAGTTCTTTGGGGGTCAGACCAGGATGTGCTATCACTCCTGATTATTCTGGGTTTCCAGGGATTGAACAAGTGATCATGTGCAAGAGAAGCACTGTAACCCAATTTTCATTTATTTGGGGGCAGTAGTGAGAGTCTCTAAAGTGTTGTGCAAGACTCTTAGTTGGATTCTATTTGTGGGAGTGCAGAAATAATGGGAAGGAGAAGGAAGTTTTTCATGAGACACAGCAAAATACATTTCACATCAATAATTTCTGCTGAAGCCCACAACACCTAAGCCAGTTTTCCTGCTTTCCACTTTATCTGATCAACCGGATATATACTGTACCAAATACTCCACCTTTGATATAATGAGCCTTCTTAGCTTAACTATTTTTTTATTTAAGTAATATTTAACCTAAAAAACTAATTCCCTGATCTGCTATGTATAGCCTTTATTCTCACTAGTACACTGCATGATAGACAACTGTCCATTGTCCCTACATTATTGCTCTGGCCCCTGAACCTGTTGTTAGGGAATATTGTAATGTTGTTGTGGAACACATTTATCACTATAATATTTAATCATGAGCTTTTCCCCCAAAATTTTATTTTTGCATATGTTTTATAAATTTCTGTATTCTGAATATAATAGAATAGAAGCATTTTTATATAGAAATATATAGAATATATATTCTATATTCTATTAGATTAGATACTCTATTGTTACAAAATATAATGTCAGAAAGCTCACAAATGTAGTATTATATGGTGGAAAATAGAATTCTCTTAAATCAGACATTAAGGAAAAGGTGATGATAACATGAGTTTAGAACCTTTTTACAGCAGTAGGTAAAAAAAGACAAAAGGCATTGGTCCTTGACAGACATGGTTTTGTGTGTTCGTGTGTGTATGAGACAGCGAGATCCTATGTTATTCCATTTTTAATGTTCATGTGTCTTGGAGCAGAAATATAACAATAAAATATGTCAGGATAAATAGAAAGCATCGTGGGTAAGGTCCTTGCTTTGCATGTGGTTGACATGAGGTAATCTCCCTAGGTCCCTACAAGCCCAGCTCGGAGTGAACTCTGAGTATACATCAAGGAATAGCCTGATCCTAGGGTGATGTTACTCCAAACATGAAGATTCTAAATTAAGAATCATGCAGAGGCATTGAAATACAAATTATAATAAATAGATTAGAAAAATCAATAATCTTAGCTTAAGAGATATATCCAATGGTGCTTAGGGTTTACTCCTACAGCTCTACTTCAGCTCTATGGTGACTGGATTATCCAGAATACTCCTGTTGTGCTCAGAGAACATCAGAGCCATTGTAAGCTATTTTCGGGATCAATCCTGGCAAGACTGGAAAGACCATAGTCAAAGGATCAAAGCTGAGTCGGCTATATGCAAGGCAAATATATTACCTGCTATAGTCTGTGAAGTTCCCTATTTTATAATATTTTTATATTTTTATAATTATATGCATTATAAATGTTCAGTTTAGAAAATCTGAAAAATTAACGTGTTACAAAGTTTAACAAAATATAACAATTATAATATGTATTATTAATAAATTACATTGTTATATATTTTACCTTAAGATAGACTATAAAGCAGGTGCAATTTTAGGATGACTTTGAACTCATAATGTAAATAAATTGTAGTTATTAGATCAAATATAAGGGATCACTTTGGTTCAATCCCTGATACCACAAGCCCTTACTCATTCAACATTTCCAGATATCACTATATAAGCCCCTAAGATTGCTCAGGTGACCCCTAAATAGCACATATTTGGATCAATTGGATCAGCAATAGAGGATTATGAGGCATTAACACTGATCTACTAACCAAAATGATTAAAAATTATACCATTTGGGAAGCTTACCAGCAAAAAATAACAACTACAATTGTCTTTTTTTAAATCTTAGAAAACTTACCAGTAATAAATATTTATTTTAAATTATTAGTTTATATAATTATCTATATAATTATTTATAATAATTATAAATTATTACCAGTAATAAATATTTTATATCAGAGCTTGCATTTACTGATGTCCAATAAAATAAAAAGAAAATTTTTTAGTAAAAAGATTGTGTTTAGCTGAGATGACATCCAAATATCCATTTTTTTTAACTTTTTTCCATGCTTTCCCAAATTCCTTCTTTTGTTTCACAATGAATTAATAGACACTGACCTTTTAAGAAAATGCATTTTATCTATTCTCCACCTGCTATCAGATTAAAAAAAAATAGCAGTTCCAATATAAGAAACAGAGCTTTTTCTGCTTTAGCCCATCTATAGGTAGAGCTGAACATATATGCATAACCTCCAAGTGTCAATAGAGTTGAAAGGATTTGCACAGCTGTTACTTGGCCCCATCTTTAATGATGAAAAAGAAAGGCCTTATTTAGAAAGAGGAGAAATGAGTTGTATTGTGCAACATCATAATGTTTACTAGGGCCCAATTCATGAGAACATATATCACTTCTATAAATGTCAGTAAACTTTAAGGTGTCTGGTCTTGAAATCACATCTGAAGTTCTTAATCTCCCAATAAGGCTAGTCTTTATTAATCACTCCCAATCTCAGTATGTCTTCAAATATCAGATGATTTAGTTCTATGAAACACAACTCTTCTGAAAAGACCTTCACAAATGTACCTTTTATATAAAAGTTTGTGTTTCTTGGCCAAATGACTATCCAGCAATTTAGACATAAACTAAATAAAAAGTGATTCAGTATGCAAGCTAGTGATTAGAGATTATCTAAATACATGCTGTTAGCTACATCAGATTTTGATAGAAATATACTTTATTTCTACTGCATTTTCCCCAGAAGAGTGAAATACCCAGTATCAACCAGAAGGACATGCTCTGGAGGTACTAATAAATATTTCTCTGTTGAATAAATATTTCCTTAGATTTGTAAAGGAGTAAAGCGCTCCTTTACTGATTATTTCCTGATGTCCCTATATCTGACTCCTTCATGTTTCTAATGATAGCAAGTAGAGACACTTGCTGCTCTGTAAAGTCTACATACTTGTAGTTGTTAAGTTTTAGTGCTGCTAAATTTTTAAGTTTTAGTATAAAAAAGGAACAAAGGAATGTTTCCTCTTTATCACACCATTCTCTGTTCTCTGAGGTCTATCATGTTGCAGAAAAAACAATCTTTTCCTTTTGGATGTAGCTGTAACTACTAACTGTGGTTCCAACAACTCAGCACCTAGAAAATTTACTCCACATTTTTATATTCATGGATTTTAATTAAATAATTTGGGATCTGCCAAGAATAATATGTAACCACCAAAATTAAACCTTTTAATTGGTTCACAACGTATATTAACAAAAAGAACATGACATATAACAAATCAAAATTCTACCTTAAACATAAGTTTTGTGGTGGCACTATAAAGTATCTGAATTTTATGGGAATGTCTTCATGCTCGTAAATATTGCTCAGAGAGAATATCCAGGTTGTTTTAGAAAAGTTTAATATATATTTTTTTCATTTTTTAAAAAAATATAGGGGCCAGAGAGATAGCACAGCTGTAGGGTGTTGCCTTAGACGCATAAGGACGGTGGTTTGGATCCTGTCATCCCATATTCTCCTCCCAGCCTGCCAGGAGCAATTTCTGAGGGGAGAGCCAGGAGCAGCCCCTGAGCACTTCTGGGTGTGACCAAAAAATGTATACATGAATATACATATATGTATATACTATGAATACCTCCTAAGCATATTTTCTAATTACTTAAAACAGCTTTTAATGCTCTTTTGAGTTCTGATTTATAAAGTCAACTTTTCAATATATTTGGCATAATCTAAAATTTAATAAAAATGCTTAACTTATGTTTGCATTTGTGTGTATATTCCAAGATATACTCAAATGTAATTTTGATTATTATTAGTAGTAGTATAGCATTTTCCTCCTAAGTTCAGAGTTTTTAATTCAAAAAACATAATATTCTCCTTTCGGGGCCCAGGAGATAGCATGGAGGTAAGGCGTTTGCCTTTCATGTAAAAGGTCATCGGTTCAAATCCGGTGCCCCATATGGTCCCCCGTGCCTGCCAGGAGCAATTTCTGAGCATAGAGCCAGGAGTAACCCCTGAGCACTGCCGGTTGTGACCCAAAAACCAACCAACAAACAAACAAAAAAAACATAATATTCTCCTTTCAGTTTAACAATTGTGGATCATCAAATACAAGAAATATTTATAATTCCAGAATAACTTCTCTTAATTTTCATAATTAAGCTGTAAAAGACTTATGACCTCTGGAAGGACTACACCCATTCTCGGAGTATATGACCCCCCTCTCTTTTTTATTTAC
>PVKC010003643.1:0-38188 GCA_004027635.1 Crocidura indochinensis | reverse complement strand
TTTTTTATTTTATTCATTTATTCTTTACTTTGTTGATTTTTGTTTTGTTTTGGGGGAGGGCACACCCAGCAATGCTCATGATTTACTCTTGGCTCTCAGGAATAATATAGGAAAATACCTAGTAGTACTTGGTGGACCAAAGGAGATGACAAGGATCAATGCATGTTAGTTTTAAGCAAACATTGCCTGCTATAATATTATTTTGAACCCCAAACTCAATATTTAGAACTCAATTTTTCTATTTTCTATGAAGAAGCTTAAAAAAACTTTGAAGATTTATAGGAAATGGTTTGGATCTTTTCCATCTCTTGTGAAATTGAACTGTATTGTTTTGAACTGTATTGATATTGCTTTATCCTGTTAATCACTCTCATTTATCTCACTTTTCAAAATTGGTTAGCTTCACTTGGCCCCATTTCTGTCTTCTGTGTTTCTATAAGGTTTCAGGTATCATTACAACTGACTGCCATTTATTCTAAAGAAATAAAGTCCCTTAACCTGAGTACCAAATCATTTAAAACTTAGCCATCAAGCCATTTGGCAATGTCAGGCATAAAACATTTTTTGAGAAAAAGCTGTATCCATTTCATATCATGAAGTAATTGAAAAGTCTAATATGTAAAAGCTACATAAAACAAGAAGATTAAGAGTACAGAAAACTCTCAAATTTATAATAAGAAAAAAAATCCAGGGACATTATTTCTAGAATATAAAACCAGAGAACAAAAAGTGAAAAATTCAATGATTTGCATCTATTGCTGTTATGTTTGCCAATAGTCCACAATCCTGTCAAGATTTTACTACCAAGGAATTCCTTGATAATTATTTGAAAATATTTTCATTCATTTGTAATTAACTTTATCTTCTTTCATTATGCATAATTCTCTGTAGAATGAGAATCATCACATTTATTCCATAGAATGAGTTCATCCCATTTCTATATTAGCTCTATGTTTTGAAAGGGATGATTTATTTTTTTGTGATCTTAATCTCAACATTAATAAGGACATACTATCCCATGCTGTGATTCCTCAAATATATGTCTTCTTTAAGTGTCATAAATTAACAAATAAGTAATTTATTTTTTTAGGTTTTGTCTTGACTTTATTTATTTTCTTTTGTTTCTCCTGGTAGTTCCTAAGGGGCATGTGGTGGTGCCCAGGATTAAACCTGGAATACCTGCATATAAATTATGTATTTCATTCCACTGAGCAATCGCCTGGCCCTGTTTTCTTTTTTTAATATACAGTAGAAAAGATACTTAATTATCATAAGTTAGCTTTATTATTTAATAATATGAAAGCTTGTAAATAATTTTTGCTTTGTGATCATCTTCAAATATTTATCCTTCTTCCAATATATATAGTATACTGGAATATCTTATATTTCACCAGCCTGATATATTTGTTTATGATTTTAAAAATGAATTTCAAAAAGAATAACACATAAAAGGCATGGCTAGAACAGTGTGATAGTACAGAAGGGAGGGTACTTGCCTAACAGATGGTTGACCTGGATTCATTTCCTAATATCCTATATGATCCCTGAGACCCTGGAAAGAGTAATTACTAAGCAAAGAGCCAGGAATAACTACTGAGCATCGCTGGCTGTGGCCCCAAACAAATTAAAACCCTGAATGGATCCTGGTTTGATTATCAGCATCCCATAGGTCCCCTGAGCTTGCAAGTAGAGACTTCTGAACTCAGAGTCAGGAATAACTCCTGAAAGCCTCTGGGTATGACTCAACCCCCCAAAAAAGTGGTCCCCAAACAAATATTAAGTAACTATTATTTGTTGTTTTGTTCATTATATGATTATGAATATTAATCAAGATAATTTATGGAATGTTTTAAAATCATGGTAGTTATGATTGAGGAATAGTAAAATTTGTTATTGTCTGTCATAATTTTGTTATTGTTGATATCATTTTTATATTATATTATCTCCTTATTTTAACCATTATACAATTAGATATTTTGCTAGTTTCTTCACCAAATTTAATATCAGATATATTACAATTAAATTACAAAAATATATATACATCTTATAAAGTATAGAGTTATACATTTATATTATCATAAATAATTGTATGAAAATATGTTCTTCCCTGCTATTTGGAGTTATTTTTTCTTTCTCTTTTATAGCATAGGCAAATGTTTTGGGCCACTCCAAAAAGTGTACAGAGAACTCTTTTTGATCTGAGATCAAGAATTTCTCCTGGATCAGGAAATTATATAATAGTATCCAACTTTGAACTAGGGTTGCATTTTTTTATAAGGGAAGTGCATAAACCCATTTATTATCTCTCTGTTCCCAAGTTTTAGTTGTTCTCATCGTTCTGTTTTGTTTTGAAGACACACCTGATGATAATTTGGAATTAATCTTGGATTTGTGCTCAGAGTCATTACTGGAGGTGTTCAAAGGACCAAATGTGGTACTGGGTTTGCAAACCTGGGTTTGTAAGACCAACATCTTATTTTAGATAGAGTTTATATTGCACAATAATATTGTTTTAATATTAGATGTATTAGTTGTAATGACTCTTTCTAGTTTTAAGCAATAACTATTTTTTAAGCTGGCAATTGAGTCAATTTAGCAAAGAGCGCACTGAACAAATATTCAGAGGTGTTTTGTCTCTGTTTTGCAGATAGATTTTATGATTTGGGATCTAATATCCAAGTCTGTGATGTACTTTGACTTAATTTTATTTGAAGTACAAACAAAAGTTTGCGATAATGGATTGATAAAGTGTTCCAATTTTATTTTGTAATATAACTATTCTGCATTGTAAGAATGTACACATATTATATATGTATATATGTATGTGTATATGTATATATATAACTATGCTGCTTCCCTAACAGCTCTGAGTGAAGCAATTTCTTTCATTTTATGTTCATGGCTTCTTTGTCATAAATTAAATGTCCACATTTGTGATTTGTGTGTATGCTGTGGGTTCTCAATATATCTGACAAAGAACTGACACCACATCATACAAGGAGACTGGAGCAGTTCTTTCTATATAGAAGGCATATACAGATGCTTAATAAAATCATAATAAAATAAAATCATTTATGACATAAATGTGACATCACTTCTAATGAAGTAAAAATCAAAATACCAATGATACAACTTATACAAGTGAACTATATGAAAAATTGTGAGAAACATCTGCTCTAGATTTGAAACGGAAATAAACCTTTCTTTTACAATTAGTGGAGAGGTAAACTGAACCAATCTTATGGGAAACAATATGAATATTTCTTGTTTTTGGTTTTTGGGGCCACACCTGGAAGCTTTCAGGGGGTACTCCTGGCTCAAAATTTGTTCCTGGCTCAGAAGACCATATGGGATACTGGCTATTGAACCCAGATTCGTCCTGGGTTAGCCATGTGCAAGGCAAATGCCCTTCCACTGTGCTACCACTCTGGCCTCTGAATATTTCTAAAATAGTTCCAAATTATGCTAATAGATATACTAGATACTAAATTTCTAAATATAAAAAATACAAAAAAACACAAATCCAATAAACATATACGTCTTTACTAATTGTATTGCATTTATGATTGCTAAGGCTGGAAACAAAGCGTAAAAGATAAGAGAATTGAAACGGAAAATTAAGTGCATATAGTTTAAAGTCAGTATAAATAAGTTTCTGTAGATAATAGAAAAATGCTCAGATATTTAAAAAATTACAAAACCTATCCTTTCTTACAATGCAAATTGAACTGAAGAATTTGTGCTAAGTATGATGATTCTGAGGGGAAATGATACTACTTCGTCTTATGTGCATTTAAAAATACAAATTCTGAGGGTGAATGATAAAACAGAGGTAATAAATGTAACAATATTTCTAGCAGTCCTTATCTAAACTATTTTGTTTGATCCATACAACTATATGCTGTTCTTTATTCTGTACTATTATTTGCATAATGTATATATTCAGAAAACAAAGCAGAGACAATAGTACAGAGTAGTATAATAGGGAGTTTGTCTTGCATGCATTCTACCTGAATTATGACAACATAGTCTAATGCATATAGACTCCCAAGAGTGGCCCCTGAGTGAAGAACACAGTTAGTCCTTGACATAGCTGAGTGTGACCCAAAAGAAAAGCAAAGAAGCAAAAAGGTATTCTGAAGATATATTCAAAACAAAAAAATGGATTACACAGTACTTCTTGATTACATATATAAATTAATGAGAAAATATCTAATAAAGTCTGAAAATATTTTGTTGTTCAGGATTAATAGCTTTATTACATAATAAGTAGAGAAGTATATTTATCTTTACCTGTTTTTCCTGGTATAATATTTTTTCAAGAGTTCTTTAGAATCAGTGTTCTTTGGCTGTGAAATGATGTTCTAATCAGTTTCATGTTCAGTATTTATATTTTCCAATTCTGTCTTTCATGATGATATAATATTTGACCTACGGTTCAAATGCATGATATTAATTTTCATATTTTGTCTTATATGACATACTCCAACAAATTTAACTTATATAAACTACCTAAACAAAGAAAAGACTTTCTAAAGAAAAAGAATTAAGTGTCAAAAAAAGAAAAAAGAATTAAGATTTGAAAGATTTAATCAGTGAAATAATGCACCAGGGAGAAGTTTCTTCTAGACTAATTAAGGCTCACAATTGTGTTTTTATTTATCCCTTTCACCTAACATTTCGAAACTTCATTTAATGAAGATCATATATTAGGATTAAGAAATACAAATGAGAATTAAGTGATAATATAGGGAAAGTAATTAAAAAGTGGTTGTAAATAAAAAGAAGTTTTTCCTCAATGCTGCTGTTTTCCTGTTTTTCAGATGTTTTTGTAAACTGGGGCAGATACCTTGCATACATGAATGGGATCCTGAGTTTGATCCAAGCACCACATGTCTCCCAGCCCCAGGAGACAACAAGACTCATTTCTCACCCCAAATTGCAGGTTGACATATCAAAAGTGTCCACAAGCATAGTGCAGACCCTAAAAATTTTTAATGTAATGATTCCAAGATTATAAATCAAAAAGTGCAAAATCAAAATGTTGAGCAAATATTTTCTACCTTTTTGTGTTTCCCACATTGAATGTATCCATAGTACAATCATCAACTTGCAAAGGGTTTCTTCTACTGCATATTCTCATCAATAGTTGTTCATTGTTTTTGTAACTTGACAACATATAATACTTTACATTTAAAATTGTTAAACATAGCCAATATATGTTTATTTTATAACATAGGCAATGTATGTTTATTGCCTATTCTATCCATCCTTAAGTATGTGAGTATAATGTCTGGCACGTGCTGGAATTAACGTCTACACTGAGTTATGATGGTTGGATGGCTATAGCTCTCATTAGGGTTTGTCCAGAGACTCTGTTATGTTGAAGAAAGGTTAGTAGAAGGTTAGTAGAATATATGTATATATATATATATATATACATATGCATATATATATGAGAGAGAATTGAATTAGAAAGTTGATATAAAATTGCATATAGTACATTATAAATGTCTCTAATTTATGTATTTTCCCTAAACTTTTTTTTTTAGTTTTTAGGCCTCACCAGTGATGCTCAGGGATTACTCCTGGTTATGCCCTGAGAAATAGCTCCTGGCTTGGGGGAACATATGGGATGCTGAGGGATCGAGCTGCGCTCCATCCTAGGCTAGAACGTGCAAAGCAGATGCTCTACCGCTTGCACCACTGATCCGGGCCCAAGAATTTTCCCTAAACTTTATGTCAGAAATATGTTATAAGATTCATAAATAGCTATACTTCACTTATGAAAGCATTACTTTTATATAAATCTTACTATAACGACTATATATATGAGTCTTTAAATTACAGGTAGTTTAAGGAAACATTATTACCTTGTATTTCTTTGATTTATCTTGATAATTTGTCCTCTGGTTATCAATGATGTCTAGTAAGCAGCTCTAAGGCATTATCTGTCATACATAACAATAGCATGAGTTGCCTAATGTTATATATTATTATTTTTCCTATTTCTGAAAAATTTCTGTACCTTGGATATCTCTATCAATGATAGATTTATCAGAGTATCTTCTTTAGCAGAAGCTTATCTTTGTCCTTCCTATTCATCTTGGTGTTTTCCTGTTATCTTCTAAGTGGCACTCCTATTTGTCCAGTCTGCAGCTTTCTTTCTTATAAATTAGTCTACACTTAGCAGTAGATTATTGCCTCTGATGGTGAGTCAGGTTTCTCACATGCTGCCAAATTGAATTCCTTGAGTATTCTCTTAAAATAATTGCATTACTTACTATGTGATGTTGGCAGTGTTGTACAATGCAAGCAAATATGTATACATGTACGTATCAGAAAAAAATAAAATAGCAAATAATAGCATTACAGATGATGAAATATATTCAGTGTAAATTGTATCACCTAACATCACTAATTAATGATATACTAGTTTAACATAGTTCATAAAAATATTTCACAGATGTCTTTCAAGATATAATATATGATATTCAATATATATCATGTTTTATTTTACATAATATCATAAACAAAAAGTTTTGCATATAATAAACGTGGAAGAAACAGAAAACAAAATATCTAGCATCCATGACATATATATTATATTATGATAATTATATATTATATAATATATTACATGGGTGCAAGAGTTTTGTTTCCTGTTTCTTCTATGTTTTACATATAAAATTTTAAATGTAAAAATATAATATCTTCATATGCATTCATTAACTGTTGACATATAATATTAAATTCTTGTAACCAGAATTGAACCTGGACATGCCCTTGGAATTGGACCTGGACACACCCCGTGGAGAGGCTCCCTGTGAGAACATTAGTCCAGCAGGTATTTAAAGAAAATGTTTTAACTGTTGACAGGAGGCATAGGGTAGAGTTTGGAGCACGGAGTGCTGGAGATGAGGCCCAGACAGACCTAGAAATGAGGCCCCATCAGGCCTGGTTGGAAATAAAACATCTGCGAGAAAATACCTGCTCCACATCTATCTTTTTCTAGTGTCACTCTTAAAGGCCAGTCCTACAGGAATACCCAGCATTCTCTGGCCAGTAAATTACCTATTTTTATCTAGAAACACCACAGCAACAGTAGACTTCAGAAGGAATAAAACAATGCATTATTTTTAGCATTCTCTCTTCTCTCTCCCCAGTCTCTCTCTTCTCTTTTCCCGCCCAACCCTCCTTCCCCCCCTGGCTGCCCAGGCAGCAGTCTACAATTGAAAGCCATTTTGCAAAGACACTAAGAACCTATTTTAATCATGCACATAATATTTCATCCTTGTATCACAGTTCAATGACGTTAGGAAATCAATTAGCTGATCAATTGGCATATTTACATCACAGGTGGAAGAACATAATGCTCTACATATAAATACCTGTCATGTTCATGTACAATAGAGTGTCCCAAGAATATAAGCCAGACATAATGTTCAGGGCTGTTTGTCAGTGGTTCCTCTGCAACAAACCTAATATGGTAAGGGCTAACCTTTAGAGTCTGAGAAAAAAATGAATTATAGAAATGGATGTAACTCATGCTAATTTCTTTCCAAACAAACCATATCTTCATGTGATTATTGCTATACTTTCTAATTTTATATGAACAGTCCCTAAAGCAATCTGCTTCATTCTATTGCAATGCTTTCCAGCTATGGGAATCCTAATACAATCAAAACAGATAATGGACCAGCATACACCCACAAACTTTCCAAGATTTTTGTAATGAGTGGTGGATAAAGCATATAGCATTAATTCCATACAATCCACAAGGACAGGTAATAGTTGAAAGAGCTCATAGGATACTAAAAACTCAATGGGGGAAAAAAACGAGGAGTGTCTCCAATTGACTTGTTATCTATAAAATTGTTTTCTGGATATTTTTCAAGTCAACTTTAAGAAGAACCATATACAGCCCTGAAAAACATTTCAGGAATATCTATGAGTCCAAAGTACTACAAATGCAGCTATTTGATTAAATATTAACAAGTATTAGGTTGCAATCAAAGGAAGTGGGTGCACTTACATTTCCACAGAAGACACTTCCCAATAAGTTCTATGTAAGAACTTATAAAATTTAAAAATCAGAAAGTCTCTTAGCTTTTCATCATTTAAAATATATAGTTATTTGTTTTATTTTACTTTATTGAAATTATTCTCTTTTACTTTTATTGAAACAAATAAGATCTAAGTTAGTTGAGATCTGTATTATTTAGTGATTAAGAAAAAAAACTTTGACTTTTTGAAAACTTTGTGAATCTTTTATATCCTAAGTAGTGAATATTAAGATATTATTTATATAATCTTTGCCCTTTTGAGTCTATGTAATTCCCAAACTTCCATTTTCCAATATTTACTTCCTCTAAATCCCCACATTCTGAGGATCAACCCAAGTCTTATGCCTGGTAAATCACATACTGGACTAGTTTTGCATTTATTATCAAAATTACCATATTCTAAAGCTAAAAGAAAATCAGATAAGGAAATATAAACATACTATTTATGGTCAATAAATACTAAATGTACTCTATTTGTATATAAATATGTATTTTTAAACTATACAGTGAATGATGGAATCTGTATTAGTTTTAAGGTAACATTAACTTTTCTAAAGAATGTTAAAAATAATAAAATAATAAATATAGTTAAACATAAATTAATGTTTGGCCCATAGTCACTATCTTTCTGGCAGAAAAATGGACCAGCACTCCATTACTTTTGGACCAAACTCCAAAAGTAAATGATGGCTGCTGATACATTTCAGGTAGTCTGTGGTGTTCTCAGAGAGGCTTGGGGGAGTGGGGATGGTGGTGGTGGAAGTGGCAAATTCCTCTTACTGCATGAACTACAGCACCAAACACCACACTTTCATCGTCAGAAAGGCCCAGCTTCACAGCTTACATACTTCCAATCTACCAAATTTGTTTCAAATCTTGGACAGCCAGCCTCTCTACAGTGCCTCAGTATTTTATAGCAGCATTAGTGCAGTAATAATACAGGAAATCTATGTAAAGTTACAGAGTAATCTACCAACCAACCTTAGTGCTGCTCAAGGAGCACCAAATACAATCCAGTAAATCTTAAGACACTGACTTCAAAGACATCATGGAGAAATATAAAAATCACTTGAAATGGGTCGGAGCAGTGACACAAGCCATAAGGCATTTGTCTTGCATGCATTAGCATAGAACGGAATGCAGTTTGATTCCCCCAACATCCCATATGGTCCCCCAAGCCATTTCTGAGAGCATACCTGAGAGTAACCCCTGAGCATCACCAGGTGTGGTCCCAAAACAAACAAACAAAAAAACAAAACAAAAATCATTCAAAATTGACCCCCATTGATCTTAGTTTTGATAATTCCATTTATGTATGTGTTGTAACAAATAATATGATGCAATTTTTTGTCCCTGAATTTATGCTGACTAGGGTGGTTGGTAGAAGAGTAGCGACACTGGCAAAGGGTAGGTAACAGTAATGGTATTGGTGTTTGAGTATTTAAAACCCAAGTCAACTGTATAATGAACAACTTGGTATACAAAGCTGTTATAATAAAAACTGGGGAAAATCAATATTTTACCTTAATTAAAAACAAAAATTATTATTTAATTTTTTGAGAATCTTTCAGTAATGCACTATAATTATTCTACTAAGTAAGTAAATACATGCTAACCTAAAATTAAACATGACTTGGTCAGGAAGGAAACAAAATTTTGAAAACGTATAGGCAAGAAAAATTCTATAAATTTATGGAGAGTAATTTATAATCACTACACATCTGCTAAATCTTTCATTTTCATGACACAAAAATAAAAGTTTGCTATAAATTCTTTAAAAATGACCATTAAATTGCCTTTTTTTAAAACATTACATTTTAAAAGAATACTAATAAATATTTTAGTTTGACTTTGCAAAGAATGCTATTTCTTATTACATAGTTTTAAAAAGACTACCATAATATACAGTTTCTCAACATTCTTTATATATTATTTAATAATCTCTTATACAGGATAAGTATATGCTACTTGTAAGAAATAAATCCTGTAACTGAGAATGCAGCAGTGAATAAGTCACAAACTTTGATCATTATGAAGCTTTTATTTGGAGTTTTTATTCTTAGGGAGACAAGCAATATGAAATTATGTATTCTACTCAGCTAGGTATAAATAAATTAGATTGAAATAAAAGAAAATGTATAGACACATACTACATTGAAAAAATCATGTTAATATATAAATCGGTTGATATTGAAGAATACACGTATTAGACAAAGAAAACATCTTGGGAAAAATAGATCACGCTGAACAGCATGATAGTAGAATAAGTAAAGATTTTCTGCTTAAGAGAATAAAATACCCCTCCAAAATCACATTTTTATGGTAAATTAATTTTCAATAAAGAATCTGGATCTTCAAAGTAGACTAAAAATAGTTTCTATAACAAATGATGCTGAGTAAACTGGATAACTGAAGGTGAAGCTGGTTCTATGTCTCACAAATTGTACAAAAGTCAATTCATAGTAGATCAAAGACATGGAAATCAGGATTTAATCCATAAACACATGGAAGAAAATATACACAGAACACTAAGGTTTAGAAAACAAAGGCTTTTTTAGTTATATTATTCTATTGATAAAGGTAGCATATACAAACTATCAAAAAATCAGTAAGGCTACATCAGTATAAAAAGTTTACTTGGACTGAACAGATAGTATAGGAGGTAAGGCACTTGCCTTGCATGAGCTCAAAGAGGATTTGATCCCTAAACTTTCTAGGGTTACTGAACCCTGCTAAGAGTACAGGAGTTTAACAGTGAACAGAGTGTGTTGTGACCCACTCCCTCAAAACAAACTTGAATAGCATAAGAAACCTAGCTTAAAAAAAGACACCTACCTGAATGGAAAAGAATGTTGACACTCAACATATCAGATAAAGGAATGAAAATCCAACAAATACAGTTGCCATGCCTGCACATATACAGCTCCATAGATTCACTCTGTTTACAAACGAGATATATAAAAATAAGCATTGAAAAATCCTGGGTTCACTGGCTACACAGCTGAAATCTGGTAATATTTGGAGAATAGGGTAGGCCAAATACCTGCAGTGCTGAAGCCATGTTTGCTACAACCATCACCCACAATCACTGCTTTTCTAATAATGATTTCATCACTCATCCACATTGCCTATTACAGGCATCAATCTGCCTAGAACTTTAGGTATGCCTATACTTGGATTGACATTGCCAAGACTACTTTGGAGGGAGTGTGCAAACCTCCCCTACCAAAGCCCACCTTCCCATATTTTAGGGAAACTAAAACCATGCCCCACGAAACTGTAGTACCATCAATAATACTTGGAATTCCAGGGAAACTCTGATTTTTATTTTATTTTATTGGAACCGCTGTGATTTACAAAGTACTTCATAGCTGTGTTTCAGGAATAAAATAATTCAGGGCCAATCCTACTACAAGTGATAAAATCCCTCCCCTATTGTTCAAGAAGTACATCCCATATCAACCTCCTGGTTTCCAATATGCTAGTATAATAGGCCCATAATAAGTTTTAATTGTTAAAATTTGGGTTTCTTGATTTCTTTGTTGTCTCCTTTAGATATATAATTCTGTCCTTTTTAAACATCACTATGCTTAACCTGGGACTACTTGGCTCTGGCCCCCATCCTTTCTCATCCTCCATTCAATTTATTTTCTCCTGCTTTCTTTATATACTCCTGGGCCAATGGTAGTTGAGACAATTCCCATTTAGACCACTGTATTTCTTCATGTAGGTATTCTGAACCACATTCTATATTTATTCTTCTTATTCTGACTTACATCATTTAACATAATATCTTCTAGTTCTATGCATGCAAATTGCATGAATGTGTCATTCCTTACAGCTATGCAGTATTCTATTGAACATCTATACCACATCTTCACAATCCATTATTCCATTGTTGGACAGCTAGGTTGATTAAAACTCATAGTTATTCTACTGAATCCGGCAATGAATATTGGTGTGCATACATATGTTTGGATGAATGATTTTTGTGTCCTGGGAATAAATATCCAAATGTGGTATTTTTTGGGTAATATGGCAGCTTAATTTTGAGTTTACTCAGAACCCTACTAACCATTTTCTATAGGAGTTAGACCAGGCAGCATTCCCACCCAGCAGTTGATGAGAGATTTTTTTACCAAGGTCTTGCCAACACTGATTGTTCCTAGTATTTTTGATATATTCCATCCTCACTAATGTAAGATGATATCTCACTGTTGTCTTTTTATGTCTTATCCTTATAAGGGTACACAAATTAGGATGTCAATGTGTATATGAAACCACCTAATGTTTATTTACAAAAAAAGTGACAGAATGATCAACTAGCAACAAGAGCTTATTAAATCTTTTGACAATGACTTAATAACTTCATTGTGAGATACAACATTTTTCACAAATTTTCTGGTTGTTATACTGTTATTTTTCTTCTTTATGCTTTATTTTATGTTATTTTTGCTTTTTCCTTTTCAATCAAATACCTAGTTGAAAAGAAATGTATTATGATTATGTATTACAACTATGTAGCTGAGGTCCTTAAGTGAAGTGATTTAAAAAATTAAAGAATTCAAATACAAGATAAACAATAAAAATCCAAAACCCTATAAAAAGAATGGGAAAAATAAAATAAGACACTTTTCTCAAGAATACAGATGGATGGCCAATAGACACAGGAAAAGTGCACATCAGCACATATACTTTAGAAATTCAAATCATCATTAAAGTAAATTATAATCAGAAACATTGAGAATAGTACATAACATATCATAAAATGAAATAATCTGCGTTGGCAGGGATGTGATAAAAAGATGTGCTGAGGGGACTGTTGCCAATTACACTCCTATGGCAAACAGTATGAAAAATTTTAGGATAATTAATAGATTTGCATTATGATGCAGCTCTTCCTATTCTTGGTATCTTATCATCAAAATGCAAAAAATACTCATAGAAAAGAACATATACACACTAATCATTTATTGCAGCACCTAGCAAAACAGCTAGTTATGGAATCAACTTAGGTATTCAATGACAGATAGTAATGACAGTAGAATTACTTTCACAACACCACAGAATAGAGTATTATTCATCTTCAAGAAAAGATAAAATAATATAATTCATTGCAATTTTATACAAGTTTTGAACAGAATGTTAAAATAAATTAAGTCTGAATAAAAAGGACAAATACTGTTTAATCTCACTTATCTGTGCTATAATAAATGCAAGTTATTAAAGGGGGTGGCATACCTTGATGCTATATTATAGAAAATAGAAGGACAGAAAATAAAAGAAATTAGAGGAGGAAGTGATGAATAAGAAGAGACATATGGAAGATAACAGGGATGGAAATCAAGGACATTGGGAATATTGATGGTGTAGAAATGTGATATATATATATATAAATATATGTATGTATATACATATATACTACAGGGACAATATTGTAAGTGTGTGATATAAAACACAATAGCAAACTTAAAATTTACCTTTCAAGAAGTCGGTTCAAATGTGTGAAGAAGCATGTGGACATTGGTAGATGGAAGTTGACACGTGTGGTGGGATTGGTGGTTGAACATTGGATACCTGAAACTGAGCTTCAATTAATTTTTTAAATCATGGTGATTAAAAAATTATAAAAACAAAACAGAAGAAAAAACAAAAATAAAATAAATAATAGACTTAAAAGTAAAGTGAAATTAGAAAACTATATCAGAGTAAAATCTAGATAGTTTTGGATTTGGTGATAACTGTTCAAATAATTATCAATGAAATGATAAGCTATACTTACAAAAATTTGATCCAACATGTTTAAGCACCTAATTTGGAAGACATATGACTGAAGTCCAAGCCAGAATCTGATGTCTATCTAGCAGTACTCTTCATCGTTTATCTAGAAATTCGCTAAAGACATCAAAATCTGTCTGCTATAAATCAGTAGTCAGAGGTATCTGCCTGATATTGCAAAAACAAGCATGTACTTGTGATTCAGATTATTTAGAAATTGGCACTCCACTCTTTGTTTTTCCAAATACCAGGGATAAGTGTAAAACAAAAATTTAGCCACATAATAGGAATGAATAGAAGTAGGAAAGAACAGAAAAAAATTTGAAATTTGGATGCTGCCTGATACTTCAAAGTAACAATCTTCTTGAAATGCATTGAATTAAGTAAAATATTGGAATAGTGACTTATAAACACAAAAAATAATGATAGAAAGAAAATAAAAGAAAAAATAACAACTGAAATTAAAGAATAAAAACTACAGAAGCAGAATTGAGCAGCAGAATTTGACAGAAGTAAAATTGGTGACCTTGAAGTAAAAGTACAGTGTATCATCAAGAAAACTAGGCACCAGAAAAGTTAATATCTAAGTAAAGAAAATTTAAAATAAAGACTAAGAACAAAATCTATCACAGGAATTTGAGAAATAGAAGTCAAATAAATGGGAATATATAATTAAGAGGGAATTTTGAAAATTGATCTAGAAGGTCCAAAAAGTACACAAACATAGTTATTGAGACATTAATTTAATAATAAGATAGTATACATATATAAATGTATAGAAATGAATGCAAGTAAACATGAAGGGAGAAAAGAAGAGATTTTAGGGAAATGCATTTATTTTGTATTTGACTAGGTGGAAGTTCTAAAAGCATTAAAACAATGTAAGCTGTTCTTAACTAAGAATCATACATTAAATTTGAATCTAAAACTTTTTTATTTTATTATGTGATAAAATTACCTTGTGTGTGTTTTCTTGGTGTGAAGCTAGAAAGTTTTTATTGAAACTTCTTAAAAAATGTGAAGGGAAAGATGGGGAGAAATTCATGTTCAAGTGAGAATACAGACTTTTCCAGAATGGAAATAAGCAAGCAAAGAGATAGAGACAAATAAGAGACATGTTAAAGGAAGAAAATGGACTTGAAGAAAAAGTGAGAAAATTATCTTAGTGATCCTTTTTGAGGGATGGAAGGAGTTAAATTTCTTAAATCCAGAAAGATGCTATAATTTCTAAAAAATTGTGCAAATCTATCATAGAAATTCTAAACATAGAAGTCCATACTAAACAGAAGGAAAATGAAGCAATTCCTGGAAGGGAAAGAGAAATTGGTAGGATCTGACTTTGTTTTTATATCTATCTCAAATTAGCTAGGTAGAACTGATAGTACCATCCACGCCCCCAGTGCCATCTATGGCCACGAGTTACATTAAACTTTAATCTTTGAACAGCTAAAATGAAAAGGAGCAAGAGGCCAGTGCTTAAAGAGCAAGTACAACAATTATATATTACTGTTCATGAAGACTATTTTCTGATAGTGTGTAGATTTGGGAGTCCTTTACTTTTATACAAAAAAATCTTTGTAGGGACCAGAGAGATAGTAATGTACATGCATTAAGGCACTTGTCTTCATTTTGGATGAATGTGATTCAATCCCTGGTACAATATGGTCCCCTTAACAGTTAGAAAATCTTTCCCTGAGGTGGAAAATAAGCATGAAAGATACTTGAGCACAGATAGTCTGGTTTAAAAAGCTCTAGAGGCAGAGACATCGCATAGCGGATAGGGCATTTATCATGCATATGACAGATCAGAGTTTGAGCTAGTCATTCCTTATGAACCCTCAAGCCTGCCAGGAATAATTTCTGAGCTCAAATCCAGGAGCAAACCCTAAATGCAGCCAGGTGTCTCCCAAACACCAAAATAAATTAATTAAGTGAAAGATAAACTCAGAAAATGAACAACTATTTTCTTGTATCTAATATCTGTATCAGGTGAGATAAAGGGAATAAAACTTTGCATAGCAAGCTTTTAAACAAGTATTACATTTATTTTTAGAGAGAACATTTTAAATCAGATGATATTTAGCATCTGTTACTAAGTAAGGGATTTTCATTTTAAAATATATATATAGTTTTTTTTTTTTAGTTATTGGGCCACATCTGGTGATGCTCAGGGGTTACTACTGGATATGAGCTCAGAAAAAACTCGTGGCTTGGGGGACCATATGGGACTCTGGATACCAAACTGAGGTCTGTTCTGAATCAGCCGCCTGCAAGGCAAATACCCTACTGCTGCACTATCATTTAGGCCCCCTAAAATATAAATTTTAAGTTTTATTTCATTGGCATGGTTTATTAGTCAACAAAAATTAGTACAAAATTTATAATATAGTGCTGAAGAGTACAGTGGGTCGGGCACTTGCCATGCACACAGCAAACCCAACACTCCTCCTTGTTCCCTGGGCTCCGCCAAAAGTGAGCCTATAAAGCAGACACTTGAGTTCTGCCTGGTGTGATTCCAAATCCAGAAAGAAATGATTAAAAACAAATTTAATATATGGGCCAGAGTGATGGCACAGTGGTAGGGCATTTGCCTTGCCGGCAGCTGACCCAGAATGAACTGTCATTCGATCCCATATGGTCCCCTGAATCAGGACCGATTTCTGAGCTCATATCCAGTAGTAACTCCTGAATGTCAGCGGGGTGTGGCCCCAAACAAACAAAAAACAAATTTAATATATTTCCACATCTAAGTAATATCGTCATATTTTTACCATAGCAGGCTGTCAAAATCTTCAATGATTTTGCATATGTATTAGAAATTAGTCAGGATTTTAAAATGTACATCATTTAAATATACTCTGTTAAGTGAGGCAAATTTTATTTTTATTTTTCCTTAAATGGAGAAAATTAGTTGGTGACTATTTTTTGCTAAAAGAATTATTGATAATTAATTGCTAAATTTAAATAAATTATAAATAACCTCTTTCTTAATAAATGTTTTCACTACCTCTCTTATTTCAGTTAAGTTTTAAAAACTTTTATTCAAGTGATGGTCTATAATTTTTTAAATATGACAATAAAAAGCTGATTTGATGAAGCACTAGGAATGATAGAATTATTAATTCCATTAATTTTATAAAATTATGTCAATCCAAATCTGTAAGTATATATTATTGGTGTTTAATCCAATCAAATACAAAATAAAACAATATGTGGGAGACCTGAGCAGTGGCACAAACAGTAAGGCATATGCCGTACCTGCACGAGCCTAGCATAGACCTCAGTTTGATCTCCCAGCATCCATATGATACCCCAAGCCAGGACAGATTTCTGAATGCATAGCCATGGGTAACCCCTGAGTGTCACAGGGTGTGTCCCCCCAAAAAATAACAATTAAAATATATTAAAATAAAATAAAACAAGATGGACTTACCAAGTTTGTGTGGACTTACCAAGTTTGTATATCCTTAAGAGATATGTTCTCATAGGCGAAGATGCTTTTTCTTTGGTTTGTAGCATGTTATTTTTGATGTATATTTGTACGTATTTGTAAGTAGACTTCCTTTCATTACTCTAAAGGTTATTTAGTGTGTGGATGCGGTTTCAACATCTCTTTTACTTGATTTTATGATGGCTTCATTGTTTCTCTTTCATTATTCACTGTTTTATGTCTACATGCGTATTATTTATTCTCTAATCTTTGTAATGATTTTCATTGCCTCCATCATAGCTCCAAGTTTGTCATCTTTCCTTCATTCTTCAGTGCCTTCTCTCTTAACTTTTCTTAGCACATTTCTTATATGTTTGATGCTTTTCTGAAACATTTAAAGTGTCTTTTCCCAATAATTTTATTGCATTAATTTTCTGAATCCCCCTCTTCACTCACAGCTTCAGTATCACACCGCAGAGAGTAATTCACTACATGTGCGTTCAGTTAATATCGATTACCTACTTTTTTTTCTTTGCATCCTTCTTTGCAACAGCAGGACTAGTAGGACCTTTCTTGTCATCTTTTTCAACATCTTTCTTGGCATCAACCTTTGATTCACTGACTGCAGCAGACCTATTTTCCTTTTTACTCCCCTGCTTTTTCCGATCTTTCTTTAACTCTTTCTTGTTCTTTTCAGTACCTTTATCATCTTTCTTTCGTTCTTTCTTTTCACCTTCTGAGTCCGAAGCTAAATCTTTGCTTTTCTTTGAACCTTTCTTTTCTTTTTTGGGACCTTTCTTTGCATCTCCTTTCTCGACTTCTGATCCCGAAGCCGTATCTTTGGCTTTCTTTGGTACTTTTTTATCTTTCTTTGCATCTCCTTTCTCAGCTTCTGATCCCGAAGTTAAATCCTTGTCTTTCTTTGATCCTTTCTTTTCCTTTTTGGAACCTTTCTTTGAGCCTGCTTTCTCAGCCTCTGATTCGGAAGCGGAATCCTTGCCTTTCTTTGCACCTTTTTTAACTGTCTTTGCATCCGCTTTCTCGGCCTCAGATTCTGTCCCTGAATCCTTTCCAGTTTCCTTTCTCTTAGAACCTTTCTTTTCCTTTTTGGAACCTTTCTTTGCATCCCCTTTCTCAGCTTCTGATTCTGACGCAGAATCCTTGCCTTTTTTGGATCCTCTTTTATGTGTCTTGGCATCCCCTTTCTCAGCTTCTGATTCTGAAGCAGAATCCTTGCCTTTCTTTGCACCTTTCTTAACTGTCTTTGTGTCCCCTTTCTCCACCTCAGATTCTGTCCCTGAATCTTTGCCGGTTGCCTTTCTCTTTGCACCTTCCTTCTTCTCCTTTTTGGATCCTTTCTTTGCACCAGCTTTCTCAGCTTCTGATTCTGAAGCTGAATCCTTGCCTGCTGCCTTTTTAATTGAACCTTTCTTTTCTCTTTTAGCATCTCTGCTTGAAATGGTCTCTGCTTCTGATTCTGTCCCTGAATCTTTGCCCTTCTCTGTATCTTTATGTTTTGGGGCATGTTTTACTGGAACATCTTTTGTGGGTTCTGCTTTTACTGGTATAGCCTTATCTTTCTTCAACTCTCTTTTGGGTTCTGCCTCTATTTTTGCTTTCTTGATTTCATCGGAAGATGTAGGTTTTGTTTTATCCTCCTCCTTTTTTTGACTGACCTTTGTTGAAGTTTGCCTTCTGGCAGTCAAATATTCTGATGGTCGCTCAGAAATTGTCATTAAAGAATGGTACATCCATAGTGGTCGTTTATGGCCTGTCTTTAAATGTTCTTCATTTTTTTCCTGAAATTTAATTCATAATAAAGATAAAACTTGTTAATGTTCAGTTTTATTAGATTGCAAAAGCATTGTGTCAATCATAAAAATATTTTGGTATTCAATAAATACTATAGATTTTCTAATTTATTCATTTATTCTGCCTTTTAAATTTTATTTTTTTATTGGGGGTGAAGTGTGTGGGTTGTTGGTTTTGTTTTTTTTATTATTTTTTTTTTTAGTAATGTTATATATATTCTGGAGGTTGACTTTTCTTTCAGTCAGCAGGTCAATGCAAAAGTCTAAGCATGCAATGATGCCTAGCCTCTGATGAAATGTAGATCATTAAGGTCAACCCAGTAGTACTTGATGCTCAGGGTCACACACAACAAAATTCAGGTAGCCCTGTGGTACTTGTTAGAAAATCTGGGTGAGGCACCTACTAGACATGTAAACAACTCAATGACCTATTTTCTATCCCTCAATTTTTTTAAATTAAATGCCTCCTTTAGAAAAAAATCTTCAGCTTCATAATGTCTGCACAATGTTAAATTTGATATAATCTACAATAATTAATGATTTATCAAAGCAATCTTCAAAATCTTCAATATTAAGGAGAGGTTCCTTTTTTTGTTTTGACTCAATATCCATGAAATCTTGAAATATGAAGATTACTTCTCCATTAGTTTTTTTTTTTCCTTTTTTGCGGGGGAAGGGAAAATACTTTGCTCTGTTCAAAGCTAACTCTAGGCTTTTTTTTCAAGGACCACTACTAGTGGCGCTCAAGGCACCATATTTGGTGCCAGATATAAATCCCAAGCTGAACACATTCAAGGCAAAAGCCCTATTTCTGCTATTCTTCTTTCTTAGGTAATCATTTTATTAATTCATTTCTTATATTGAATAATTTCATATTTGGGTTATTTGGACTTTTATTGTCACATTTAAGGTTTCTGAACTCAGAATTCTATCTCTAATTAAATGTAGAATCTAAAACAACTTGGCAAGATTTAAATTGAATATCATCAGATATGAATTATTAAGACAGTGTAACTATTATTCCCTATATATTAATTTGGGAAGAATGGAAACACTTTTGAACTCCTATATAAATATTTCTAAAGAATATTTGTAAAACGATAATTGAAAATAATATCTTTAAAAATCATTATCAAATAATAGAAATATTTGAGTACAGAAATAGAAAAATATTAATAAAATATATATAATAACTGATTATATTTATTGCCTAAAATAAACTATAATATGTTGATTTTGTGTGAACTATATTTTGATTAGGCATATGTCCCTGAGAAACTTCAGAAACTTTGTGAAATATTTGTCTTTCAGTGGTCAGCATATTGGTTTTAATTTTTTGTGTTTTTTGTTTGTATTTTGGTCATACCCGGTGAGGCTTAGAGGTTACTCCTGGCTATGCACTCAGAACTCATTCCTGGCTTGGGGTACCATTTGGGATGCTGGGGGATAGAACAGTGGTCTGTCCTAGGTCAGCCACATGCATGGCAAACACTCTATCACTGGGCCATATCTCTGACCCAGCATCTTGTATTTTTTATCAGAGGAAATTAAGAAATATTTTTGAAGACTAATCAGTGCATGATAAAACTCCAAGTATTTTGAATCACAAAATTTATTTCATCATTATAAATACAAAAATTTATTTTGATTTAAGATCCCTACAGATTTGATCTATAGACTATTTTTTGACAGTGAATTAACTATATATATAGAGGGTTTTCATTTTTACAGAATTTTGCATACATATTTTCTATGCTTAATGTTGCTGAACAAGTAATTAAATATAAAATAAGTCAGTAAGTAAAATAAGCTAAATATAATATAAAATACAGGGACACTTTTATGAAATAAAATGCTAGTAGAATACATTTTCTACCGTGGATCACTCAGACAGAATACGCGCATTTATTTTTCTTTTGCTAATCTGGTGGCTGAGGGAGCATCCCTTTCTCCAGGGTGAGTCTCCGTCTCAAAAGCTGATAGAGCTTTCAATGAGAAAGTATAAAGAGAAAGTGACAAGTTAAAAAAGTGCATGTATCGGTTCGAATCCCGGTGCCCCATATGGTCCCCCGTGCCTGCCAGGAGCAATTTCTGAGCATGGAGCCAGGAGTAACCCCTGAGCACAGCCGGGTGTGACCCCCCAAAAAAACAAACAAAACAAAAAAAAAAGTGCATGCTATAAGGCACAACCTGGTGACAAGTTTAAAATCATTTTCAAGGAGAGAGTTTAGGGAAGAACTGAGTACTGCGAACAGCAATTGGAACATTAGGGTTACCCAGATAAAAACCTCAGCCTTTGCACCTGTTTTCCATTGCTTGGTAAAAATTGTATTTCTGTGCCAAATAGTTTGTGACTGTCCTTGACAAGGCTTGCTTCCAACAAGTTCCTTTCTCCAAAAAGCTGCATTGTGGTTTCTCTGAGCTGATATATTCATAAGATCAATCAAACATGGCCACAAAATATAGCAAATTCATGTATGAATCCTGGGAGTTACAGACACTGCCATGACTGATCTTTTTTGGGGGGAGGGGTGGTCCCACATCCGGAGACTTTCAGGAGTTACTCCTGGCTACACACTTAGAATTAGCTCCTGGATTTGGGGACCATAGGGTTGCCGGGGATCGAACCGAGGTCTGTACTGGATCAGTTGCGGGCAAAGCAAAAGCCTTACCCCTGCGCTATCACTCAAGCCCCAGCCAAGACTGATTTTTTAACACAATGACAAGAGTAAGCACTAAGCACAACTGAGTGTTGCCCACCCACCAGCCACTTCCCAGACACATGCCAATTACAATGACTTTGAAATGCAAAAATATTTCTCAGTTACACTTGCATCATTTAAATGTTAGTAACAACATTATAATGTTATATATACAAAATCATTCTCATTACAGACATCTCCGTGACCAGAGCTGGTCTGTAACAATCTAACATATGTGAAAGTTGTAAAATTGAGTACCGTAAAACTCATTGACCTTTTCAAGATTCCCAAGAACATTCTGATCTCTAAGTTGTGAAGGTTTTGATCTCTTTTTTCTTCCAGGTCTTGGTGGTTTGGGAAATCTTAGGGCAAAGTGTTGCTGATTCCATGATTTCTTGCTTAATTCACTGACTAAAATAAGACATTAAAATATGCACTATGATTAAAATAAAAATCATATTAAAATATACGTTGGATTAAATAAAATGTTATCATTATTAAATTATCAGCAAGGAAATCAATTCTTTTAATGCAAATTACCTGATTAAGTTATGACTTTATTTTTTGTATTATATGAAATTATTTTCTAATGAGAAAATAAAAATGATTTTTCTACTTTAACCAGTTTACAATAGGTACATGAAAATACAGTCTGCAATGTAAGTGGAACAAAAAACCTTACTGTTTTCTTTTAATCTTTGAGTTCTATTCAGTTTAAATTTTTGCTTCATACATTTTTGGTATGAACATAATTCTACCGAGAATAGAAAATATTACTTCTGTAGTCTCCAAAGTACTTGATAAAATTCTGATATAAAATATTTATTAGTTATATGATTGAATCTAAATGCTAATATTCCAAATTCTTTTAGTAGTAATTTTCAAGCTACACAAATACATGTTTGGGTCAAAGATGTAGAATAATAGCTAAGGCAGTTACTTTGCACACAAATAATGTGGCCCACATCTTTTGAATTTCATATATCCTTAAAGCATTGCCAAAAGTAGCTGCTGAGCACAGAACCAGGAGTAAGCCTTGAGCCTGTTTGGTCCAACCCTTCCCTCCCAAATAAATGTTAAAATTTAAGAATTACATTGTACAGATGGCATATTATGAAAATATTCACAAACTGTACCAATACTGAGAAGATAAATTAAGTAGAATCTATAACAGAAAAGATAAAGACATTTAGAATAGCAGGGAGATTAATGGGTATTAGTGCTGTGAAAGTTGTGTGATAATACTGTGTAGAAAAAAGAAGATAGACTTGTCTGTCAGTTTCCTAAGGACAATGTCAAGATCAGTTAAAAAATATAATAGAAAGAAAGTTATGTTTAAGTTTATTCTATAAGAAAAAAAATCTATCATGTATGCAGCAAAAGATATCCTTGATAACAGTGAAATGCTACTTTTCTGTTTTCTAAATTAATTTTCAACTCTAACATTTCATTTATGATTTCTAGTATATAATGTATCTACCTTTAGGTTGCTCAAATTTTGTTAATCTTGAAACAAAATATCTTAGACATTTGCTGAGCCAATAAGAACATAACTTGAACATAAAGTTGACTTTTGGAGTCAGAGAGAAAGTGTAAAGAAAATATAAAGCTCTTCCTTTGCACTATGCTGACAAGGCACTATATATGTTCCTTAAAGCGCAGATCCTGAGCACAGCTAGGTGAAAACCTAAAACTCAATAGCAAAAAATTAAAAAATAACAAAGCAAAAATAAAATTCAATGGACTCTTAATCACAATTTATGTCAGTTACTGATTTATCACTTTTTACGAAAACAATAATTTATGATTAAAATTAATAAGATTTTAAATAAGTGTTTGCATTTTCTTACCTGGAATGTAATTATCATATGTTCCAAAGTTTGATTTGTGGCTATTCAAAAGGAAAGGTAAAGTTGTAATTAAGATACATGAACTCACTATATTATCATGCTTTATCATGCTTAACTTCTTGGCACTATGAGTTAAGAAAATGTTCTGACTGTCAGAACTTTTGTTTCATAAGATTGTATATTTATAGGAGAAAATTGGAGCTAAATAAATGTGTATTTTGGAACAAACTTTTGCAGAATAAGATATTTAACATATTTAAAAATATTATAAACATGCATATTTAAAACAATATATATTTATATTTAATTGTGAATCATGATTAAAATTCTTTCTTGCCTTAATATTTATTTCAATTGTGATTAACTATTAGTTATCAAATAAAATATTTTATGCTTATGTAAAATCTTCACCGACTAAGAATGCAGATTTTTCAATAGTATATATGTAGTTATATTTCAATAACATACATGTACACTTAGCTATTGAAACAGATTTTATGTTCTAACCAATAGAAAAAAGCAAAACTTTATAAAATATTTACAGCTATAATTTTTTATGTTTTAATTACATAAGTTTGACATTTGTTTCCACAAAGAATATTATAGCCTAACATCTGACTACTGTAAGTAAATATCAAGAGCTATTAAAATATTAGCAATTTTTATTACACTATAGAATAGAGCTATTGTTAATCATAACTTTATAGATTTATGACATGCATATTCTTTTTTTACATATTCTTATTAAAAACATACTCACACTGTTTTATTTATTTTGACATGCCTTAAATAACCTGGTGCTTACAAATGTACTTTGAAAACTTTATTAAAGTTGTAGTTTCCAACATAAAACCTGACACATTCTTATCACTATATAAAAATTGACATGAATCAGATTAATATAAAAAGATGTGTTGTTGACTAACAAAGTATCTGGCCTAGTGTGGCTTTTAACTAGGGTCATAGATTAAAATTACTTGTCTCAGTATATCTTATTATAATATTAAATTTACTGCCTAGGGGCCAGGGAGATAGCATGGAGGTAAGGCGTTTGCCTTTCATGCAAAAGGTCATCGGTTCGAATCCTGATGCCCCATATGGTCCCCCGTGTCTGCCAGGAGCAATTTCTGAGCATGGAGCCAGGAGTAACACCTGAGCACTGCCGGGTGTGACCCAAAAACCAAAAAAAAAAAAAATTTTACTGCCTAGCCATATATAAACTTCTCTATTCTGACTGATCTGCAAGTATTACTATTTTAAATTCATAAATAATATTAAAAATGTGAGTTTAAAAAACGTAAATAGCATGATATATTATTTACATCTTTATTGCTTGCTAAGCAACTATATAATAAAATTATATTACAATGCTTAAATATTTAAAGTATGTACATTTTTCTTTTATTTTTTTTCCTTGTTATTTTCTGAAGGGGCACTCCCAGCAGTGCTCAGGGGTTACTCCTGGCTCTGAACTCAGAAATTTCTAGAAGGCTCAGGTTACCATATGAATCAAGGGATCAAATCTCTGTTGGTCATGTGCAAGGCAAATGCCCTTCCCACTGTGATATCATTATGGACCCCTGAAATATGTAGTTTTTTTCTAAATAACAAATAAATAAGCAAAAATCGTATAATATATAAATAAATTAAAATGTAATTGCAATTATGGAATATTATAAAAAGTTCCTAAAAGAAAATCTATGACATTAATGCATTTTAGTAAATGTTTAAATATCTGTGTTTAGGGGCCCAGGAGATAGCATGGAAGTAAGGTGTTTGCCTTTCATGCAAAAGGCCACCGGTTCGAATTCCGGTGCCCCATATGGTCCCCCGTGCCTTCCAGGAGCAATTTCTGAGCATGGAGCCAGGAGTAACCCCTGAGCACTGCCGGGTGTGACCCAAAAACCAAATAGCATATCTGAGTGGCAAATTGGAGATTTTCAGATGTTAACTGGCTTGAAATATAATTTTATTGGTGATATAATTTCTCTCCTTTTTTCTGTGGCATAGTCAATATATTTCTGGATCAGAAACTTGATATTTGCCTTTTCAAATAAATTGTTTTAAGACTATTGCTATAACTTTAACTTTTTAATTTATAATTTGCTACATTTAAATAAAAATTTATTTTCCCTATAAGTGAAATATAATTTTATATAATCATAATAAATAATATCATAAAATATGATGAAATAAATTTCATATAATTTCTCCAAGACGTTGAAGATAGTCTAATTTAATTGTCTACTTCAAAAAGGAAAATTACATACAGCACTAAGTGACAAATTTTCTAAATTTTCCTTTTTTTTATAGTTCTTGAATTAAGTCTCTGGACATAAGTAAGGAAACCTAATAGCTTCATCTTAACAGATGTCAAATTTAATACAGAACCCACAATTCTGCCTTCATTTCAAACCCTCAATTTAATCATCTTAAAATAATCCTCAATACATGAGGGCTTTAAGTAAGGTAGATTTCCATTGCTAGTCGTGTCTGTGTAACATGTTTGTGACTGAGGAAAGTAATTTTAAATTTTCCTTAAAAATGTCTCGAAGTAGAATAATACGGGACTTTATTTTTAAAATAAAGAGAAATATTTTAAAATAGTAGTGGCCCAAGTTGTAAGGCGTTTGCCTTGCATGCGCTAACCGGAGTCCTAAATGTTCCTCCAAGCCAGGAGCAATTTCTGAGAGCATAGCCAGGAGAAAACCATGAGTATCAGTGGGTGTGGTGCAAACCTGCCCCCCAAAATAAATAAATAATAAAATAAAACTATTTCTGTGCTTACAGTAGGACAATCGCTATTAAAGGCAAATACCCAAAATAAAAAAAAATAAAAGCAAATGTTCATCAAAATTTTTATTCCTTTTTCAGTTTGAGGAATTTCAAACTTAACACCATTAAAAATAACTGTTAACTGTTAGATGGCTGCTGTGGATTTTGCCGTGCACTCTGCATTATGGTGAGATATTTTTTTCCAGAAAGAAATACTGATGTTTTGTATTATGATACGGGTTTGTTCAGAAAAAAATCCTGAAAGAAACATTTTTCAATTCTTGAACTTTTTGCGCAACAAAGTTTTGTCTGTGTTGTATATAATGTCTAGTATAAGTTGAGATTAGGGTTTAGAATTCAGAGACTAAGCACCTTCAAATTTATGGGGCGCCCTTTCCTCAGCTGTATTGAAAAGTATAGGACTGGAGAGATACTTCAGTGGGTAGGGTGCTTGCCTTTTACATTTTCAACCTGAACTCAATCCTAGATACTCTATACTGTCTCCCATATTCCTGCTAGGAGCAGAGAACAAGAATTAGACCCAAGCACTACTGGGCATAGCCCCCAAACAAAAAAAAAATCAAAATAAACAAGAATTTACTAACAAAATGTTAATAGTAACAAGGTGATTAATGTTATTTATCAAGATGAATCCCTAGACCAAGATAATTAAGAGACATTATTATACATTTATATTGGAACCAAAGGGAGATAGGTCATACCGTAGATAATAGAGCAAGAGACTTAAAATTGAAGTGCTTGCTTCTTTAACTTTTTAGTTTGAGGTATCTATATGGGTTGAAATCTTTGTGAAAATAGTTTACATTTCCCTTTGAAATGTTAACTCCACTCAACAGTAGTTTAAAAAATATTGCCATGTAAGGAGTTAAAAGCAACAAGAAACTTCAGCTTGAATGGCTGAAGTTTGACTGAAAGCAGGTATTAGAGAGAAATATGTAAGGAGCAGAAAAATAAAATTCAAACAGGATAATTTTCTTTCTCAATTGCAGTTCAGTAGTCATGAAACATGCTGCAAAGATAAGGTACTATGGTTCAATTTGTATTATTACCAAATAATCTGTTTTTTACCAGATGCTTAGTACTTGACCTATGATTAATAAACTTTAAGAGCATTCATCTCACAATAAAAGATATATTACACAGAAGTACAAACCTCTACATACCCTGAAATGTTCCCCTAAATTCTGAATGGCCCAAAAGGAAGTTTCAGTTTTCTAGATAAGAACTTTGGATTCTCTAATTCACTATGTTTCAAAATATGGTCTTATTAAAATAGAGTCTCACATTGGATGATATAATAAAAAGTCATGTATATATTTTCGTGAAGTGAATGAACTGCTTAAATCTGAATCAAAACAACCTATGATTCTCTTCAGAAAATGTATCTCTATTGTTTATTATCACTTGTTTATCGATGGTATATTAATAATAACATAACACACATCCCTACACTAAATAAAAAAATGTAAGATATTAAAACACTCCAACTATTTTAAAAATATAAAATTTGACAAGAGTACTTACAATCTTGGTACAGACATTTCCCCCACCTATGATTTTCCAAGAGTTAAACAGTGTAAATTTAAATTGGTGATGCTGATAGGTGACATCATAAAGAGCCTGACAGCATTGGGAGTTAAAGACAAAATAAGAGGAGATGTACTTATTCTGGTGTCCTCTAATATTAAGGTAAAGATTGTTATTTTTTAAATAAATTATCACTAAATAAATATAATTGGGGTATATGGGTTGCAGAAAGGGAGCTGGGATGGGGGGGAGGACAAATTTGGTCATGGGTATTCCCCTGATTCAATGTTAATATGTACCTAAAATACTACTGTGAAAGATATGTAAGCCATTATAATCAAATAAAAATTAAAAAATAATTGAATGTACATATTAGAAAACAAGTTATTTTCTTATAGTTTTCAATTATGGATTGATTTATTAAAATAGTTAAATCTGGTAAAATCAGTTGTAGCTTCTTTTATTTTCCTTTATTTTAATTTGTCTTATACTCAGTATTGTGCATAATTGTACATATCATTTTTACATTTGAACCTGGTAGATTTTTTTCATATGTATAAAAATGTAAAAATATTTGTGGGGAACGTAGAAAACTTTTGAATATAACTGTCAATTTCCTGTGGTACCATTATTTTATTTCTGCTCTTATTTATTAGGACTTTTTTTCCTTTAAGCTTAACTATGGATTTTCAGTCCTCTTTAGTATTAAAAAGAATCAAAATTTTGCTTAATTAATTTCATTATTTATGTTTTGTATTTTAATGTATATAACATATAACATATTATTGTGTTTTATATTAATCCCTCTTTTTAAAAAATCTACTGACTATTTCATTTTTTTTGGTATCTTCAGTCTTAGTTTGGATAATTATTTGAGTCTTTTCTCTTGATATGATAGATATTGCAATGAACCTACTATTTTTCCTCTGTCCAAATGATTATATAGCTCATGTCTTTATTCTAATTTGATTCCATCTTTTCTCATTAATACAATTTTTTGTTTTGTTTTGTTTTATTTTGTGCCACAACTGGTGACGCTTAGGGTTTACTCCTGGCTATGAGCTCAGAAATCACTCCTGGCTTGGGGGACCATATGGGATGCCAGGGATCAAACTGAAGTTCTTCCTGGGTCTTCTGCATGCAAGGTAAATCCCCTACTACTATGCTATCACTTTGACCCCAATACAATATTTTTCAATGACATGTAATGTATGTTCTAAATATATGAAATTTTTAGTCTTCTTTTTGGTCCATATCATTATAATCTGCAGGAAAATATTTTCATATGATTTCAATCTTTTTTGACTATTGACACTGTTTTTTGTGTACCAGCATGTGCTTTATTCTAAAAATATTCCATGATACTAATGAGAAGTATGGACTATATTTTTGTTTTTGTGGTAGAGAGTAATATAAAAGTTTATTATACCACAATTTTAATGCATCTTTTAAAGTTTTTTTTGTTTTTATTATTTGTGATTTCTTGCTTAGTTTACTTATCCAATCATAAAATGCAACTATAAAGTCTTGCTCTCCTATTATCCAATTATTACATTATCATCAATATCTCTCATTGCTTAAAACTTGCTTTTTCGGGGCCCGGGAGATAACATGGAAGTAAGCCGTTTGCCTTTCATGCAAATGGTCATCGGTTCGAATCCCGGTGCCCCATATGGTCCCCCATGCCTGCCAGGAGCAATTTCTGAGTATGGAGCCAGGGGTAACCCCTGAGCACTGCCGGGTATGACCCAAAAACCAAAAAAAAAAAAAAACCCAAAAAACTTGCTTTTTCATATGTTGAGTCTCTTTCATTTGGTGAACATATTAGTGAGAATCATGTCCTCTTAATGTATTGCCCCTTTAGTACACGATAATCCATCTAGTATCCTACCTTTGTCAGTGTTAAATCTATTTTGTTTATTATAAATATACCGTTCCCAGTCTTTTTTAAATTTCTTTACTTAAACACCATAGTTACAAGCTTATATATAATACAGTAGCTTTTTCCTCAGTTACAACATTGGTTATGATTGAGTTTCTGTCATGCAATGTATGCCATCCTTCTTATGTTTTAATGAACAATTTGGGAATACTTGTCTTGTACTATAGATTTTACATTTCTCTGTTCAGACATTTTTGTTTGGTACCCAGCACTAGTGATGTTTGGTGATCACCAGAGTCACTCTGTCACTACTCTCATCACCAGGTATATACATCATTGTTGATTAAGTATATTTACAGAGATTTAACACAGCTTATACATTCTAAGCATGTGCCCTACCTTTTGATATATTTTTCTATTTTTAGTCTTTTTTTATGCTACCATTCTCTCATATAATTGTTTTCTAAGATTTACTTTGAATCTTTTTTATCATTGAATTTTAGGCCGGTATCTTCTGAATAGGTAAATAGTGAGGTTTTGTTCTGTATGTGTCCAACTACTCACTCATTTCATTAAAATAATTCGTTATTGTTTTTTTTTTGTTGTTTTGTTTTTGTTTTTTGGGTCACACCCGGCAGTGCTCAGGGGTCACTCCTGGCTCCATGCTCAGAAATTGCTTCTGGCAGGCACAGGGGACCATATGGGGCACCGGGATTCAAACCAATGACCTTTTGCATGAAAGGCAAATGCCTTACCTCCATGCTATCTCCAGGGTCCCAAAATAATTCGTTATTAACAGTTAATTAAATTATCTATAAAAAGAATATGTAAATATTTCTGCAGAGTTAAGAGGACAATCATTATTGATATACAACATGTGTTTAGCTTGCCAAATCACACCTTAGATTCACACTTCCAGAAAATTCCAAGATCAGGGGTCCTCAAAGTTTATAAACAAGGTCAGTTAATATTCCTCAGACAATTTTAAGACTATATTATAATTTTTTTTGTTTTGTTTTTGGGTCACACCCGGCAGTGCTCAGGAGTTACTCCTGGCTCCATGCTCAGAAATTGCTCCTGGCAAGTACAGGGGACCATATGGGGTGCCGGGATTTGAATCGATGACCTTCCACATGAAAGGCAAACACCTTACCTCCATGCTATCTCTCCAGCCCATTAATTTTCAAAATAAACTATAAACAAATTCCTATTCATACTGAACAAATCTATTTTGAAGTAAGAAAAAAAGACAATACACAAAAGACATTTGCATTCCTTTACACAAATAACTACTCAGAGGAGAGGAGATCAAAGTGTCTATCTCATTTAAAATAGTCTCCCAAACTATCAAGTGTCTAGGAATCAATTTAACAAAAGAGGTGAGATTTCTATAATAAAAACTTCAAAACACTTAGAAGAAATTTAAAGAAGACCCAAGGAAATGGAAGACTATTCCATGCTAAAGGATTTTATAAGCAGAGCCCAGTCTCCAAAACTAGGATCTGGAGAGATGAGTGTCTAGAATCAGATATCTGAAATAGGAAATAATCCACACAGTGCAAGGATACAAGAACGAGTTTAGAAATTTCAACACTCAGGCTAGAAATCTCACCACACAAGACTTTTCATCGTAAGAAGGAAAGCAGCTTAGTGAAGGCAGACTGAAGAATTAGCCAGTTCTTTTCTAAAACCCAGGCTTTTATTTGCTAGAGCCAGGCCACGCCTTAGGAAGGAGAAGAAGGAATAACAAGTAGGGAGTGCTACAGTAATTCCATCACCATAGCACACCCTAGAATGGAGTATGACTATTGGTAAGGGCATTCCACAGATTTGAAGAAATAATATTATCAAATTAAATTACTATATAGAATTAATGCAATTCCTATTCAAATTTAGACAATACCCTTCAAGGACTTAGAATAATGAATTATAGAATTTACATGGAAATAGCTAGTCAAATACATATTGAAAAACAAAAAACCGGATGTCATCTCATTAACTAATTTAAAGTTTTACTACAAAGCCATACTGAAAAATAAAAACCAGCATGTTATTTGAACAAAGACAGACTTTCAGACCAATGATTTAGAATAGAATATCAAATAACAAACCCCCAATTGTGTGGTCAGTTAATGGTCAGTTATATGGTCAGTTATCAAGGGATAAATGAGCCAATAATTAGTAATGGAGTAAAGACAGTATCCACTACAAATTTTGTTGGAAAAAGTGAATAGTCATGTGTCATAAATTAGCAATTAATACATATCTTACACCTTACACAAATGTCGATTTGATATAGATTAAAGACCTTGAAATCAGACCCAAAGGCATAAGAATCATTGACACATAGGCACATAGGAACATAGGGACACATAGTCAGAACATTCCAAGACTTAGACCTCAAAGACACATTTGATGGTAAGATGCCAATGACATAAAACTAAAATTTTTTCTGTATGGCAAAAGAAACAGGTTAAAATTAGAAGACAGCTAACTGAATGAGAGAAAAATTTTGCGCTCAGCATATAGATAAAAGTTTGATATCTAGAATATGCATAGTACTCACAAAGGTTAACTCCACAAAGCCTATAAACCCCATCAAAAATGAAGAGAGTAAATGAACTGACATTTCTCTTAGGAAGACCAACTGATGGCCAAAGACACATGGAAAAATGCTCATCGTCACGTATCATTAGGGAAATCCAAACCAAGACAACAATAACAGTGAGGAACATATAAGAATAATTGGAACAACTTCTGTTGGTGGGACTGTGGTGAAAAAGCAACTCTTTTCCACTGCTGGTGTGTTTTCTGCCTGGTCCATTCTTTATGGAAAACAGTCAGGAAGGTTCTCGGCAAATTCAAAATTGATTTGCCATGAGACCCAGCAACTCCTCTTTTGAATATCTATTCCCAGGACAAAAATATATTCACCCAAAAGAATGTATGCACATTGCTATTTTTTACAGCACTATTCAGAAGAATAGCTAAGACTTGGAATCAACATAAATGTCCAACAACAGACCAGGGGATCTTGAAGATGTACACATATATACAATGGATAGTATATAATTGTAAGGAATGATGCAATCATGCAATTTGCTGCAATATGGAAAGAACTGTAGCATATTGGGTTTTTTTTGTAACATATTGTTAAGTGAAGCCAGAAGAAGAAGAATAAATATGTATTATTTAAAAACAGAATAATCTGAACGGTAGTTAACTCTAATACCATGGTCTCCGTAGTATAGAAAGGAGAAGAAAAGAAACTGAGTGGAAGTGGAGAAACACAAATATGAACAAATGGAACCAGGGACTTGAATGTCTCAGGTTCATTGGTAGTGTTAAAAAAGGACATAACTAAATATCCAAGCCAAAATCAACAACAATGGAACCAAGAGACCCAAACTATAACAATCTATCTTAAAATGAGCCTGTTAAACTGGCACTCTTAGGGACAAAGCAGGTGGTATGGGATGTTCATTGGTGAAGAAAGGTTGACAGTGGTGTTGAGATTGACCATTAATTGTATTTATGAAGCCCAACAGAAGAACTTTGTAAATTGCTCTAATAAAATTAAAAGTAAAAAAATGGGAGCAATTGCAATATTTAAAATGAAGAACCAGTACAGATACTCCTTGCTTAGCGACCTACCTGTTTAGCAGCTGCTCGCACTGTCGACCATCTATTCACCCTTATTTTATTTTATTTTATTTTATTTTATTTTATTTTATTTAAATATCCTTTTTCCATCTTGTACACTCTACAGTACAGTACTGTGAATTTTGGTGCTTTAATGTACCTACTTTACTAACTCAATGTTCTTTAGTACATTGTAGTACTGTGTATAAATTACACAAACTATGCAAATTAAAACAAGTGAAAGTTTTCAGTTTGATCTTTCTCGTTATTTTACCATTTTAGAATACTGTATTGTCAAGTACTTTGCATATACTGTACTACTGTATACAGTACATGCAGTTTCTCACTTAACAACCAATTCGTTTAACGACCAAGTCTTTGAAATGGGACTTGGTCGTTAAGCGAGGAGTATCTGTATAGTTAAATTAAAATAACTCATAAGTATTTTGATGGGAACTACGGGCTTCCTTGGGGGAGGGCATAATTTAAGGACCTCTCCCTGAGATTGAAAGGAGGAATTGAGAGACAGAGATAAAGAGGGAAGTTGGAGAATGTGGTGCACATCCCATGTATGTGCATTGCAAGCCTGGGATGGGTCTAGCAGTATAGGCAGCAAGGACAAAACAACCATATAAAGCCTGTGGCTTGTAGATTGAGAACCCTAGAGACAAAAGCATACACATATGCATTTTTAGCAACCAGAATTACACTTTGTGGATTTGAGACAATATGCTATTTTAGGATCGAATTCAAGACACATATGTGCTCCAACCAAGCTATGTCCCTGGCCCCATTATTTTTAGTATGGATACTGTTTCTGTTCCATTTTTTAAAATTTCTCTCAATTATATTTTGATAGTTGTTCGTTGTATACTAATTAGGTTTCATTCAACACTTTTTTGTTTCTTAGAATATGTCTTTTGATTATCTAGAGAGACCTTTATATCTAGAATTTTATGCATATAGTCATTTTTAATTTGTCAAATAAATATTAATTCTCCAAAATTAGTCTCTTTCTTTGCCACATTTTGTGATTTTAAACTTTTATGCTACTTCAACATATTTTTTCCTTAAGTGTTTATAGCTAAACTGATTCAGCAGATTTGATTTCTTTAGCAATTATTTGTCTTAAATAATTAAATAAATATCACGCCTTTAAAATTGAAAGATAGATATGTTCTTTCTTGTAGGACTTTGACTTTGAACACTGAAAACAATTCAAACATTTCTTTCTGATAATGTAGAGTTTTGTTTTTAAAATATACTGTAAGTCCTGTGTAATACCTTTACATATAACTCTGCTTTTCTCTTGCTGTTTTAGAATTCTATTTCTACCATTGGATTTATTATTTTGAATATATAGTGTTTTGTGTGCAGATGAATGTATTTTATTTGAAATTCTATTTGCTTCCTGAATATAGTCATATGTCTCCATCCTCAGTTTGGGGAGTTACTTGTCTTTATTTCTTCAACTTAGATATAGGCATTTTTATTATTGATTCTTTTTCCCAGAATGTCTACGAATCAAGTGATGTTCATAAGGTATTCTCCTATATTATTTACAGTGCTTATACATAGTATATATTTTTACATAGTTTATGTATACTATACCTTTTTGCCAACATTGAGAAAGATTATTTTATAGTATGGTAAGCATAATTTTATAGTAATCTTATAGATGATATTTTTTTTTGGCAATTAGGAGGAAATTGGGGTCAGTATGGTCTATACAATACAATCTCTATTGGAAAGTTGGTTAGCCAGGTTCTTGCTACCTTTATCAATATAAACGTATTTTTAAAATGTTGTCTTGGAAAAAATCAAAACTGAGAAATTTAAACATAGTCACTTCTCCCAGATTTCTAACACAGTCTCCAAACTACAAGTCTGCTTTAGCTTTTCCTAATTCTAGAGATTCATTCTAAATATTCTGACAACAAAAAGTGGGTAACACCAAACCCTGCCACCCCATTATTCCTTTTTCTGGTTTTGTTTTGTTTTATTTATTTATTTTTTTATCCATTTTTGATATTATTTTCCTTCTCTTTTTTCTTCCACCTTTTTTTTTCACTCTTGTGGATATTATTTGGTGATTTTTAAATTTCATTTGTTTTTTGTAGTTGATACCAAATTTTTCCTTCTCCTTTTCTTAACCTTTTTATCTCAAACAGAATAGCACAGCTTGAATCATTCAGACTCATAAATTAGGAGAGAATAGGATGTTACCAGGGCCAGTCATATGACCATGCAGTATAAATAAAAAATGATCAAACAGGAACACTAAACAGAATAGATACCCGACCTACAACAAGCTGTTAAGTGGTGACCAGTTACACTAGTATTCTGGGGGAGAGGGGAGTGGGGGAGAGTAAAGGAGTGATATATGGGAGACATACTGGGAACAGGACTGGAGGGAGGACAACATTGGTGGTGGGAATGCCCTTCATTCATTGTCACTATGTACCGTAAATAATTCTGTGTAATGAACTTCAGTCACAATAAAAATTTAAAAAAAAAAAACAATGGAAAGAAAAAATTGCAAAAAGCTTCGACAGACAGAAGAGCATCTATTTTAGGAAAAAAGAATAATTTAAAAGAAGATAAATAGTTTAATTTTTGTCTTCACAAGTCCCACTCACTATTCAAGTTTTCACCACCAGTGCCAGTTATGAGTGACACACTCCAGACCTACTCAAATATCTTTGCTATAATTGTTTTCCTTTTATTTCGGTGAGTGAACTATATCAGGTGTCACTCAGCAGATACTCCTGATTTTATGCTTAGAAATTACTCTTGACAGGTTCAGGGGATCTAATCTGAGTCAGCAGTATATGCAAAGCAAATAGAGTACCATGTGCTATTGCTCTGAGCCCTTTGCTATAATTGCTACAGGACACTACAGAGCGAACATTTTTTGTTAGTCCTTAAGTGTCAGAGAAACTCAGAACCACACATACAAACTAAAATGAATAGCAAGAACAGTGGTCTCTACCCAGGAGTACTTGAACACAAATTCTCTTGCAAAGTCTTTGCATAGTACCAGACATGAGGAATACATTAATACATTCACCTGCATTGATAAATTAAGACAATTGAATAATCACAAGTACATCACAAGACTTTTAAAATAGATTATAAAGGTTTCAGAGCATTTATCTTATTAGGTTTAGTAGATATTCTATCTGAAACCATAAGGCTTATAGAAGAAAAATAATTTAAAACACTCCATGGCATTGAGACTAAAGGCATCTTCAAGGAGGAAACAACACTGTCCAAACAAGTGAAACAGAGACAAACAAATGGAACTATATTAAACTGAGAAACTTCTGCATCTCAGATAAAATAGTGAATAAGACATAAAGGCCACCCACAGAATGGAAAATACTTTTCACCCAACATTTATCAGATAAGGGACAAATATTTAAGATATAAAAGATAGTGACAGAACTTAACAAGAAAAAAAACATCTAACTCCATTAAAAATGGGGAGAAGAAATGAACATATTTTTTTTAATAAAAGAAATACAAATGGCCAAAAAGCACGTGAGAAATAAAAATCACTAATCAAGGAGATGCAAAACAAAACACTAAGATATCATCTCCCGCACAGAAACTGGCACACATTACAAAGAACATTTAGTGCTCGCTGGAATGTGGGGAGGAAGAAAAACTTAGTCACTGCTTGTGTGAATGCTGTTTAGTTCAGTCTTTCTGAAAAACAATATGAGTGTTCCTCAAAAAACTGGAAATTGAGCTCCTTTATAATGCAGCAATACCACTCCTAATGATATATCCTTGGAACAGAAAATAATACAAAAATGCCTTCTTAATCCCCATAATCATTGCAGTGCTATTTATAATAGCCAGAATATGAAAAAAAATACAGATGCCCTCTCCCACCTTGAATATATGTCATGTGGCTCCAATTTAGACCCCAGGGGATTATACACCGGACAGCCCAGCCTTGAAACCTGGATCCCAGACATAGAAATAATATGGTTCTCCACAACAGTGCCAGGAACCAAATTCTTTCTGGGATATCCTTAATACAGCTGTTATTCTAATATGATATTCTGACAACGAGGAAATGGGAACAACTTGATCTAAGAGCATGTTTCTTACCTCACCATCTAAAAATAAGACAAAATCAGAAGACTTGCTACCCTGTGATCTGTACAAAAGCCAAGATCGCTATCTACAGATGACAGACTGTGACAACCATGACTGGGCAGAATGTATTCTGGGACCAATAAAAAAAGCCCTAGTCTTGATTTTGTACTACGACCTGTACAACAACTAACATCTCTAATTCCAGAGGTCTGAACTAGTCATACTAGTTAATCTTAGCAATTTAGATTACACAAATTTATTCTTGAGTCTAAATGTTATTATATTAAATAATTTATCCAATAACTGAAATTTAAACATAATTACTCTAAATATCAAAATATCAAATAAAAGTTTTAAAAAAAAATGGAAAAAAAAAAATAGACCAATCTACTCTCCCTGACACAGGTCAGGTCATACCATCAAGTCCTTAAATTAACCATTTCTCTTCTTTACAATCCTGTAAAACCTATTTCCAAGTGGGGAAAGTTGAGGTAGAAGGAAATATTACCAAAGCCATCACTAATGGGTTAAGTTATGAACATTTCCCCCTTATTGTTTTAACAATCATTCATAATAGAATGTGAATTCACCCCT
>PVKC010003642.1:0-38544 GCA_004027635.1 Crocidura indochinensis | reverse complement strand
TCTCAGACAGTGAAGGTTTATTGATTCTGACCGAAGGCACCGCGGTGCTGCGGGCCCAGTTGGCAAAGGCAGAAAAGGAAAGAATGACAGACTGGGGGGCGGGGGGTGTCACGATTCAACATTAGGGAGCTGGAGTGGGGGGCAGCAGGCACCTCTTCATCTCTTAAGCAGAGTGCATCTCTTCCTGTGTTTCAGTGCTCCAGGCCCATTGGGGGGTGGGGAGAGGAACACAGAGAAGGATCTTGGAGAGAAAGGGGAGCCTGCAAGGACTAGGAGGAGATTAGGGAGGCACTGGAGGGAAGGGGGTACTCGCTGGAAGGAAGGAAGGGGCGGGCCCTGAACCTGCCAGAGCAGTAGACCCAAGAGTAGGGGTGAGTGGGGAAGGCCTGGAGGAGTTGCGGGGACTGCTAGCTGCGGGTGTAGTAGTCGTAGTTGTCCTCACATTCGTCAAAAGGGCCCGGCGGACTGTGAGAGACGCCGTCGAGTCCCGGCGGCGCATGACAGTCCCGGAGGCGCACCGCATCGTACAGACCCTGCGGTGGTTCCTCGAGCAGCACGTCACGCTCGGAGCGAGAGCGAGTCAGGAGGCCCACGTTGCGAAGCAGCAGTAAGACGGGAGCGTAGAGCAGGTTGGCCAGCCCCATGCCCAAGCTGAGCTGCGTGAAGCCCAGCGAGTGCACAATGTGGCCCGCCACGATGGGCCCGAGCGCGTAGGCCACGGAGTAGGAGATGTCGGCGATGGCGTAGACGCTGCCGTAGACGGAGACGTGGCGCACGTCCACGAGGAAGGCGAGCGTGGGCAGGAGCGCCGTGTCCACCAGCGCGATGCCGAAACAAAGGCCGCAGAGGGACACCACAAGCGGGGTGAAGGATCGGCACGCGGGCACCATGCACGAGCTGGCCCCGATCACGGCCAGCCCCAGGGCCCCGTAGAGCCACTGCAAGTGGGGGTACCGCGCCGCGAGACGCACCGTGAGGTAGACACCCAGCACGTGCGGCACAAAGGCCGGCAGCCAGACCATGCCCATCTGCCACTCGGACGCCGCCATCGTATGCTTCATCCAGGTGGCGATGGTGGGCTCCAGGAAAGCCAGGGGGATGTTGCAAGTGGTGAGCGCGCCGGCCACCACCGCGATGTAAGGGTCGAGCATGAGGCGGTGGATAGGCGTGCCCACGGGCAGGTTGGCCCGCGCCCGGGCCGAGGCCGAGAAGGGCTTAGCTACCAGCAGCAGCAGCAAGGCGTCGATCAGAGACACGGCGGCCAGCACCAAGAAGGGCACGCACTTGCCCGCGAACTCGTAGAGGATGCCCCCGAAAGGCGGTGCCACCAGGCTGCCGAAGCTGATGAAGGCCAGGGCCACCCCCAGTGCTCGGCTGCGCTCCGGCTCTTCGGGATACTTGTCTGCGATCATGGCGATGCCGGACGTGTCGGCAAAGGCCGAACCCAAGCCCTGCAGGCTGCGCGCTGCGAAGAGGGTAGCGTAGTCCTCGGCGAAGGCGAACATCACCGTGGACGCGAACATGACTCCCAGGCCCATGAGCAGGGGCACGTCGTAGCTCATGCGGTCGATGAAGGGGCCGCTCAAGGGGTTCACCAGTAGCTGTAGGATGGCTTTGGAAGCGAACAGCACCCCGATCTTCACGTCTTCGCTCTCCGTGGGGTAGCGGGGTCTCAGCGCCGGCCCGGGAGGCCTTGGGGTCCGCGTGGGCTCCTCGGAGACATTGAGTGCTGCTCTTGCAGCATCTTGGGCGCTGGCATTGGCGGGCACGGTCGGGGGTGGCGGCGTAGGCGCCCACACTTCTTCGGTGGTGGTCAGGATGGGGTTCTCGCTGCCCCCGCGCATGTGAGCGATGTATTCGGGCACGATGGGCACGATGACCATGTACAGCATGTTGTCCAGGAAGAGAGCCACGCACACGATGACCAGCACTAGGCGTCGCTGCCGCCGGGGCTCCTGCAGCGCCGCGCCCACCGCCTCCGACAGCTTCGCAGCCGCCTCTCGAGCGGGGTCCTCCGGTGGTGGTGCCCTAGGCGGCTCCATGACCCCCCTCTCCCAAGCCCGATCTCCCAAGGACGCCTCCACTCCACCCGGGGCTGGACGCTGTGCCCCAGCTGTGCCCAGACCCGGGAGCAGAACTTCGGGGGCGCGGTCCGTGCAGCGCAGCGCCCCCCCTCCTGTGCTTCAGGTGGTTGCGGGGCTCATGGCCCTGCACCAGGAACTCCAAGAAGCCGGACCCGGTCGGGCGGAGGTTTGCAGCCGAGCGAGCCCCAGACCTGCAGTCGCGGGGCTCCTCAGGGGCTGGCAGGGAAGGAGGGTGCGCCAAGGACCGGGGTGGGAAACTGAGAGCGCAGCGCCTCCCGTGCACCCGGAGAAGTCTCTGGGCACACAGACCGGCCGTGCCCACTGAGGAGCATGCTGTTGCTGCAGCCACCCTCCCGCCCGCCTGCCCGCCAGTGCCCTGGGCCAGCGCTACGCTCCCCCAATCCCCTCCCTTCGCTCCGGCTCTAGCCACCTCCTCCTCCTCTTCTGCCTCCTCTATTTTCCTTTTCCACTCGAGGCTGTGACGCTGCGAGTCTCCAGCCCCCGAGTGGTGCCCAGGCCACTTGCGTCGCTCATGCTAATGCGACGTCGGCCGGGAGGGGGCCTGGGGCCGGGGGCGGGGCGCGGCCAGGCTTGGGGGTCCACTCCCCAGATGGAGCCAGGGCTAGAAGCTCCGGGAACGGATCTTGCACGCCAAGAATCCCAACCAAGCCGTGGTGGTCCGTTAGCTGAGAATGGGTCACTGGACCCCCCCTCCCCAGTTTTAGGACCCCCACACCCGTTCTTCCCCTCCGAGAGCTTCTAAACTGCTTCGCCTAGCGGGAAAGGGGAGTGCAGGAGCTGGTGGGGAGTCTCTAGATCTCGGTCTCACCCCCTGATCGCGGAGCGCAGTGGGCAAGGAGCCCCCCGAGGTGAGCCCGGGTTGCATCCATCTGTTCCTGCAGTTGGAAGGAAGGTGGGGTGGTGGCTGGCTGGAAGGACGCTGGGTACGCATCCCTCCCCAATCTTTTTTTTTTCTGGCCCCTCCTCCAGGCTCCTTTCACGGGGGAGCAGGGAGGGGTTGGAGAAGCGCAGAGACTGCTGGGCAGGGTTCCCACAGACCAGCCCTTTGCCATCCCGTCCCCGCACAAAATGCCTGACTGTTAGTATCTAGGATTGGATGGAGAAATTGCCTTATCCCCACTCAGGGTACCAAATTTTAGCCCCATTCCTCCACCTCTTCCTCACTACCTCATCACCCTTCTAGTCAGTTTTCCCTCTTTCCACTTTCACTGTCCTAGCATCTATATCTCTCCTCAGCCCCTCCTCACTTTAACCCCTTCCTCACTCCAAGCCCCCTGCTAATCAGAGACCAACCCAAGTCCCCAAGTCCAGAGCCCCTTCTAAATCCTTCTTCCTCCCCTAGATCCACCCCACACAGGTCTCCAGATGCAAATGCATTCCCCAAAATGCAAGAGAGGACTTTGGCATCTTTTGGAGCAGTAAAAGTCCCTACTTTCATGTAATGCCCACTCCCATAGCAAGACCCAGCTATTTAGTTTTCATCGAGGGCTTACTTTCTCAAAGGACCGCTCCAAGAGATACCTCTGTCTTAGTGGATGAATAAGTAGACTTTAGATGTGCACTTATGCTAATGTTCCCAAAATAATTTTTGAACCTAGGTGGTACTTTAAGCCCTGGTCGGTGCAAGCAGGAGAAAGAACCAGAGGCAACTGATGTTGAGAGACTTGCGTAGTTGAGATTATAATTGGTCCTTCTCTTATATAGTCAGAGATGACTCTGCCTTTCTGGTCTCTAAGGCCAGTTAGCATCAAATGCAGTTTCTTCACCCTTTGCTTCCCTGGACAGGGCAGGTTGATGCCTTGCAATGAGTTTGGGCATTAGAGACTGATGACTGAGGTGACTCCCAGCTCTACCAACTAATAAGTGGAGTTCTTAGGGTCAATTCACTTAGTTGTCCCTTTATTTCTTTATTTGTAACACAATACTAATAGTACTTATTACTTGGATTGACCAATAGTAACAGCAATGCGTGTTTGTCATTTTCTATATTGGCTGTGAAAAGTACCATTTGGTCTCCATTTTAGTCATGAATCTTATAAGGAGCAGGTAAAAGTTACCTAGTTTCCTGGCTGGTTATTCTGGTTAGGTGGGCATGTGGCTCCAGGTTCTGTTCCAGCTTGTGAGGAATCGCAGGCACTGGAAAGTTGGCTTCCATCCCTGAGATGGCTGTGAGGTGAGGTGATGGAGACCATGGCAATGTATTGAGAGGCATTGCCTTGCTGACTATTGCCCAATATCCCCACCCACCTTGACAATGCAGAGGAAGAAAAAAGTCTCCCACACACAAACTTGCTGACTACCACTCTGGACCAAACCACTCTTGGAAAGAGTAAAAAAAATCAAATGTGGACAGTTCTAGCTCTGGATGACTTCAGGGAAATTATAGTCTTCTCCAGGCCTCTAGTCTTGGTGTCAGTTGAGTAAGTTGGTGTCAGTTGATAAGAGCCCACTTATTGTATCCTAGGGCAGAATTGACTGTTGAAGTCTCTGTTAGGAGCAGAAGATTATTTTAAATTTATTTTAAGGTCTTTAGTAATTACATATACTCTTTAGCTCCTTGTGATCTTCCTTTAACTATCAGTTATGCTTGTGTCACCTGTCTGACAATCCAATTGTTGAGTTTGAGCTCTCAGGCCTTTTTTGAACCACCAATTATGTAGCCTTACAGGGCAGCAGTCTCCTAATCTCATAGAGAAATTGTTATTTATACCTCTAATGTTTTTCTTACATGATTTAAGAGAGGGGAAGATTCAAGAAATTTTCAGTCTGGTGACTGAAGAGAAACTTACCCAGAACTTTCAAGGTACAAAATCCTTCTCCAAGTCCACTGACCATATAATTCCTGACAATTAAATGCTCTTTGAGCTCCTAATATCTCTCGAATCTTCTGCTCCTTATAGCAGGATGCAGACTCACTTATGATGTAGTTTTCTGTTTCTATTCTGCATGATATTTTATCTTACCATAAGAATGCTATTTTTCCTGTCTTACTGATGGGGGAACTGGATAATAGAGAACAGATTTATAAATTTTCCCAAGATTCCAGCAAATGTGCTTAGCGACCCTACACAGTGGAATCTGATCTGTCCTGTCCTGTGGCTCTCACATCATCTATGCCTCTGAATTGCCTCTGCTCCTCCACTGCAAGGAAGCCACGGGCACTGAAAATCTGGAGGAAAGGGGAAGATAAAGACTCATGGAAGGCAGAGGGTTTGGGGATGTTATACTGAAGACATATCAGTGTCAATATACCCCCACATTCCAAATTCTAGACCAGAAGTTGCATTGAGGTAAGGACCTGACTTCAGCAAAAAACTAGGGACTAAATTTAGGAGGTGAGAACAACTAGTTCTGGCCTTTAGGAGCTGTCCACGGTCTAGGTATCGGGAGCTGTCCAATGTACTGATTTCAGGGTGCTAACTTAGGGCTAGTCCTGGGAACCTTTTTTTTTTTTTAAATCAATTAGCCTACTACCAGAGCTCCTCAGCTTAATCTTCTTGCACTTGTGGCTTCTTACACACTAGAACTTTTGGAAAATAAATTTCTGGAGAATAAGTATAACTTAGTAAAAAATAAGTTATACTTATTACCCATCCAATTCTGCCAAAGAATATAGACACTTTTATTTTCTTATTTCTTTCTCAACCAGGTTCTACAGATTCAACAGTTTCTACAGAGTAATACTCAACATAAGTTGAATGAGAGAATGAAGGTATTTATTTAAAATATTGAATTTAGGGGCCAGAGTGAAAGTACCGTGGGTAAGGCACTTGCCTTACAAGTGGCTGCTCAGGTTAGATCCATAGCATTTCATATAGACTCCAGAACCTGCCAGAAGGGATCCCTGAGAGAAGAGATAGTAGTAAGCCCTGAAAATAACTGGGTGTAGCCCCAAACAAAAGTGCTAAAATTATAAGCATTTTACAAGCATCAATTAATCTAATCTTCTTACCAACCTTCTTGTTACTTTTTCTTAGGTAGAAATGCAGTGTTAGCAATAAGAAAGCTCCCAAGCTGGATAGAATACAAATACAGGATATACTCTAACATTCCTCTCTCAGCTTTCTTGATCCAGAATGGTTAAAACTTGTGATGAGGAAGCCTTCTTGAAAGTGTCTAGCTTATTATCAGGTATTCAGTAGGAGTTTACTGCTTTGAATTTGATAGTGATAATCTGATTATTTCTGGCTGAGAAACTTATTTCTTAATTTATACAACTATGGCTTCACCCTCCTAGAATAATGTACCTTACTTGCTGGACTGATTTTGTAGTGAGGTTCTAGGAGTCTTTGTGTATGGAAGTTGGGGTGGAGAGTAACCATCTTGCATCTGTGCTGTGATGAAGTCTAATGTGTGTGTGAAGTGGATGACTGTGAGGGACATCTTAGGACAGTTATTGGGATAATGCTTTGGAGAAAACATCCGGAAATCTCTTCTAATTTATTACATGCTGTTCTATTTAAAGTTTCTGCCATTTATTGCTCCCTATAGGAATTCAGTCTGAGTGATGCAAAATGACTGTGTCTCTGGGCAGGTTGATGGTTGTAGTAGTGGTGTATGGGTGGAGGACCTCTCCTGATTTATTATTTCTTTGTTCCCTAGAAGCACTTAAGTGTAGGCTTAGTTCCAATGAAGCTTATTCGGCTCTTTGGATTCCAGTACTGGGGGAAGTGACACAGTTCTCCCTATCCTTGGTATCCCAACCCCCCTCCACATCCTTAAGAGGCCTCTGGGTTTTAGCATCATTTAATTAATTTAGGCTTCCCCAGCTAAATATTCTCAGATTCAAAGGAACATAGCGGCCCCTGTCAGCCTTTCCCGGAAGGCTGCGAGTCTGGTGGCTAGAAGCCAGGACTACTGCCTGCCTGTCCTTGCGCAGCCCATCCTTAGGTCTTCACTCTGTCTTATGCATAGATTAGCTCAGCTCTGACGGGGGGGAAGTGGGGGGAGAAGCAAAAGATGTAAGCTCCCATGGGTGACTTTGGAGCCCTTTTCTATAGCCTCCAAAGAAGAGGTCATACTTAGATTTTTTTCTAGCCCTTCACACTTCTCATAACTCACTGGGTCCTGAAATTCCCCTGGTTTCTGGGGATTTTTTAATTTTGGTTTTTGGGACAAACATGGTGGTACTCAGGGGTTTATCCTGACTCTTTACTCAGGGATCATTACTGGTGGGCTCAGAGGACCTTATGTGATGCCTGTAATCAAACCCTAGACAGTTAAATATGAGACAAGTGCCTTACCCATTGTACTATCTCTCCAGTTCTTTTATTTTCTCTTCTTATTTCCCAAATCAGCTCAAAAAGACTTTGCAGTTCATCTTCACCCCCCGTTGACACCATCTTTCCACCAACTGAGACTTGAAAACATCCCCCCCTTACACTAAACTGGGAAAGTTAAAGGTAAGAAAATGAAGGGAAGATAAGGTCAACACCCCAATGGTCCCTTGACTTCTAATTTCTGAATGGGTGAGCTTCTTTTTCTCTAATGTTTTAGACACTCTCCAGACTACAAAGATCTCTCCTCCAACCTAGAAGTAGGCCCCAACTTCTTCTCCAAGTACTTTGGCTTTACACACTGATTCCAGGTTCCCCTTTCTTGTTCACCACATACACAACCCCAGAAACTCCCACCTATCAATCTGAATATATGTTAGTTATTCTTTGTAATGCATGACTTTTTTGTCTGTTCTCTGAATCCCCATATATTAAAACATTACCACTGCCATCCTAATTTTGAATTCAAGACATTTTCTATTCCCTCCAGAAATTTATCCCCTACACTATTGGACCTACTCCCCCATACCAATCATACCAATTTAAGAGTTATTTGAAAGCAAATATCTGTGCCACATGTCTAATAAGATTTTGCTTATTATGCATTCTGCGGAGTACCAACAATGGTTTTGCATAGAAACTGGTTTGTCAATGGTCTTAAAATTCATCCCTACATTTACTAAAATGAGAATGAATAAGTATTATGATTGCTATATAGAAATTTACTGTAAAATTTACTATATTACTCCATAGAAATTTTGCATAGAGATACACATATAATTAGACCTTTGTGAATATATTTTCTTTGCTTCTACTGATTCTAAGACCTCTCAGATACTGCCATCACAATTGTTTTATGTGTATTTTCTAAGCCCTTTCTAAGTCCTTCCAAAGTATCTATGAACCCATATAAAATATAGCATAAACAGCCTTTAGGCTTGTATAAGTATATTTTAAGACAAGTGTTATTATATACTTGTCATTCTGAAACTTTCTTCTTTCCAACTCTGCAAAATATACACTCTATAGAAATAGTGCAATTTTCTCTGCTGCATAGTGCATTTGGTTGTGAATTGGGTTGTGAACCAGTGTTTTCAACTATTTTTCTATAATGGACATTTGAATTATTTTGAACATTTAGGTCCAATCATTTTGTAATTAATTTCCTTGTGGTTGAATGGGAGTATCTTCCCAGGAGATACAGCACCATGTTAGTCTATCTCAACTATATGTGCACATTTAAAATTTTAAAAAGGGAGGGGCCCGGGAGATAGCATGGAGGTAAGGCGTTTGCCTTTCATGCAAAAAGGTCATCGGTTCGAATCCTCGTGCCCCATATGGTCCCCCGTGCCTGCCAGGAGCAATTTCTGAGCATGGAGCCAGGAGTAACCCCTGAGCACTGCCGGGTGTGACCCAAAAACCAAAAAAAAAATTTTTTTTAAAGGGAACTGGGATGATAACACAGGAGTAGGGCATTTGCTTTACATGCAACTGGGTTCGATTCCGGGCATCCCACATGATCCCCTGAGCCTGCTAGGAACAATTTCTGAGTGCAGAGCCAGGAATATCCCCTGTTTGCAGCCAGGTGTGATCCCAAAAAATAACAGCAAATTTAAAACAACTTGAAAAATTTAAAGGAAATCCCAAGTTGCCCTGCAGGTTGATTGCATAAATGTGTACTCTGGACACACTGATAATACTGAATTGTATCTTGCCAACACTTGCTTTTTTCATCTTTTCATTTTTTGTGAATATGATGGGAGAAAAATGGCTTTTGTTATCCTTCTGTCTTATTGATTATTTTCTTTTCATACACTTACTAGCCTTTGTATTTTTTCATTTTTATAGGTTGTCCATTACTTTCCTTCCTCATTTTTCCTCATTAGACTGTTTATCTTTTTCTTCCTCAGTTACAGGAATTCTCATTAAATAGGGACTCATCATTAAATAGAATGTCTTTGCCCTACACATGCCCCTTGTGGCTGCAAACTGTTGTTGGTTCTTCCCTAAAGGAAATTTATAGTTCTACTTATTGGATAGGATAAATTAGAGTGGATGTGATGATTCCATTCCACAGCAGTGAAAAACCCTCCAGAATCTTTCATCGTCAACAAGAAAGGATGTAAAGTCCTCAGCTTGCTCTAAAAGGTTCTCTAGCATTCATCCACCTCTGTCATTTCAATATGATGCCTAGTTTGGATCCCATTTCCATCAATTGAATGCTGTTCTTTTCAACAAATTGAACCTTCAGCCAATTTACTTAAACACTATTGATCTAAGTTGTGTTGTTTAAAAATCATAAAGTTGCTCTTTCTCTGTAAATTATTCATTCCCTACCTTGTATAAGCTCCTTAGCCTTTCTGAACTTTACTTAATCACCTATAAAATGGGCACATTAACAATGCCTCACAGGGTTTTGTATTAATGAAATGTAGTTCCTTGTGAAGTTTATGTTCTTGTTAATTATGTCCCTTCTGTATGTTTAGATGACTTCTACTCATTTAATGGTCAAATAAAGCTGCTTTGTCTCACCCTCAACTAAAACTGGCCTCCTTCTTGTCACAAGACCAAGCTTGTATCTCTGTGTTTGCCACACTGCATTGTAAAAGGTGTCAGAACAAAACGTGTCTGGTTTTGGTGAGGTCTAGGATGGCTATCGTGTGCTCAGTACCTAGTATGCAATATCTTTAACAGAGAATAAGTGTCAAATTATAATTTATAAATTCTTCTTTATTTATCATTCCTGTATATATAAACATATTTACATTACTCCCCTTTACTAAATGTTTTTATTGCATTTTAAAAATTTTAGAGGACCTCCCAAACAAGGCTCAGGAGGCCTGGGAGCACCTCCCAACTCTTCTCAGCCAAGTGGTCAGTGGTTTGATGTAGGTTTCCTAGGATGCAGAATTGCTTGGTCCCTGTGGTACTTGGGACACTCCAAGGGTGCCAGGAGCAACTCCAACCTTTCCAGGGCTGATACCAACAAATCTTGAAGGATAATGTGGTGCTGGATATTGAACCAAGTTGAGCTACATGCAAAGTATGTGCCTTAACCCCTGTGCACGCTTTCTCTTACACACACTCTCTTTCCCTCTCCCATTCCTCTTTCCTTCATTTTTTGCTGTTTTTCAATGATCAAGGAGTTACCTACACACTTCGTTGTGGGGATCTCCAGAGTTTTTGCTCTTTAGATGTGGTGTTCACACAATTGTTTGCAGAAGGTCTCACAACTGCTTTCAGAGCTCACACACTTTTTGCCGTGGTGCTTTGCATTACAGCTGATTTGTGGTGTGTGGAATGGCACATTTTTTGGTGCCATGGTTCCAAAGTAGAGTTCTTATTACCATAGTTGCCACATTTGAGCAGTATTTTTGGCCTCGTACTGGCAAGGATATTGCTCTTGCTATTGAGCCATTTCTGGCCCACCCCCTTGTCACATTTGCAAGGAGCAGCGATTCTCCATCATGCTAAAATTATGTTAGGCCTAGAGTAGAAATCAGGAAATTAGGAGGAAAATTGAAGTATTTCTGAAAAATGTCCCAGAGGTTTTCTGGGGAGATCCAGAGAACAGATCTGCTCTAAGGCATACATATTGACTCAGTTGTTTGTCTCAAAAGCTGTCCAGTTTGATGGCTCAGGAATGCAAAAAAGACTTAAGGGAAAGACTTAATTTTCAGTCAGGATTGAATCCTTTGAAAAAAAATAAGAAAAGAAAGGTTGCCAGTCATCTTCCCTGTTTTTAGGGTCCTCTCTTGTTTTTCAAAATAAGCACTGATCAGTTAGGGTTGCTTCAGACAAGGAAATTTTCAGACATGGAAATTTCAGACATTTTCAGACATAGAAAGTGAGACTTGAGGCAGAAAAACCTTGGGTGCTGGGCGGGAGGGCAAAGAACTGTGGATGTCTCCTGCAGATGTATACTCAGGGGGGCTGCAGCCTTCCAGAGGGCATCAGAGTAGCCCTAGCATTCAGCACACAGAAAGGCTCTCTGCAAGTTCATGGAAGTGCTTGTTTTGGAGTTTATGATTTTAATTGGTGTGTAATGTAGCTATCTTCATTGAACACACCAGGAGACCCCACAAAGTGTGGCAATGGTTCACTTGGCTATTTTGGCCATGGGTACAGGGTAAGTCACCTTGATACCTATAAAACAAATTTCTTTTCTTAGGTGCTAATGGTGGAGATCTAAGGAGGCAGTCTTATCTGGTGAGAGGATCCCTTATAGGACTTAGAATTGTGGTGGGTGTGACTGAGCTGTGAATTGGGATCCAAAGAAGACGGCTTTGCTGCTATGGCAGCCTACTTTACTAGACTATGTCAGAGAGTCCTATCCCAGCCTCCTGTCAGGCCTGTCTGGTAGAAGAGAGGTCAGCAGGCAGGCCTATCCTGAATGCTGGACCTGTGCCAGACTTGGGGAAAGGCTTTTACTGTTATTAGCTTTCACTCGCATCACACTGTGCCTGCCAAGTCCTCTTTTGGCCCCATTTTATAAATTGAAAATTGGCAGTCAGAAGATTGAGTGATGTGTCACAGGCACATGGTTGTCTGACTCATGCTTATGGGTTTATTCACTTGGCCATATAGGGGTTCCTGAGTTGGGGGCCTCAGGAACTCCTCTACATCCCTCCAATATCTTCCTCTTTCCCGCTGACTTATAATTAGGGTCACATCTGCCTTCTTCCCACTGGCTTTTGGTGCCATTTAGTTCCTAGTACCTATGTCATCCTTATTTTTTTTTGGTTTTTGGGGTCACACCCGGCAGCGCTCAGGGGTTACACCTGGCTCTCCACTCAGAAATTGTTCCTGGCAGGCTTGGGGGACCATATTGGATGCTGGGATTCCAACCACTATCCTTCAGCGTCTAAGGCAAATGCCTTACCGCTGTGCTATCTCTCTGGCCCCAATTCGCTATCTCTTTTTTTAATATCTGTTTTTATGTCTGGCTAGAACCATTACAGATTAGTTTTACCCAGATTCCCTGTTTCTGATATTGCCTGAGACAATATTGCCAGACAATCTGGTATTGCCACCAGCTTCTGACACTGAATTTCTCCCAAACTGATCTCACAGTCAACTTTTACAACTTTACATTTGTCTCTGGAGCAGTTACTCAAGATATATGTGTTAAATGACATCTTTCTTCTCAAAGTACCCACTGCATTGAGGAGAGTTTACAGGTTTTCTAAGACATTCAAGTCATCGGTTTTGCCACTAACTCACCCATACCTTATTTCTCACTAATTACAGACACATGTATACAGCTGCCTGCCCAGGACACTTGGGTCCTACCCAGCTCAGTCCTACTGCTGTCCATTGTTCATGTTCTTTTCCCTGGGATAGCAGATTTGCTTACTCTGTAGACATCACTGTACATATGCACGGACAGGAGGAATTGTAGCGTTTGTTTGCATGTCCTTTCCCCACTGACCTTGAATTTAACTCCTTGAACATCTCCCTTGTTCACAGCATGGGTGTACAGGCAAAACAGTATTTGAAAACGATTTGTGTGCACACACAGATATAAATACCTATCTCTGAAGTGAGACATACTATTGGTTCCACTCAGTTTGCTACAAATGTTGCTCTAGAATCCACAAATTTTGTGTATCTGATGAGAGAGAGAGAGAGAGAGAGAGAGAGAGAAGGTGTTCACAGAGTTTGATCTTCAATTCTCCCAAATATTACTAGGTGAATTGGTAGAACAAGATGCCTTCCTGGCAAAACTGGATACAGCGGGGACCTCTCTTGACACCCTTGGAAAATGACCTACAACTGAAAGAGCTGGAACACTCAGCCTCCCTTCCATGTTGGTAACTGGAGCAACCTACAATTTCAGGGTTACTTGCCCAGAGCATTGCTCCTTCTCTTGAAAGCCAAGGGCCAATTAGCTTGTGTGAGGACCCTTCCATCTTTTCCCCTAGGCTATGTACTTAGGGAAATGCTGGAAGTAGGTAGTTGTCCAATCACTTTTTACTGATGACTCTTTTGCTGGATGAGGAGCTGCCTGAAGGACAATGGTACTCCTGATGCCCTTCTGTGTACTGACAAGGATGGAAGAAAGATACTTCTCATACATGGCTATGCCCAGACTCATTTTTTTAAAAGAAGATATACCTCTTAAACCATTTGTTTTTGTTTTGGGACCATATTTTGTGGGGTTCAGAACTTACTACTGGCTTTTTGCTCAAAAATGACTCCTTGTAGGGTTTGGGATTGAACTGTAGTTGGCTTCATTAATTCTCTATACTACCATGGTGGCTCTTTTCAGCTTTCAACAACATTGGATTTTGTACTGATTTTATATTCATAGAGGTTGCAAAAATTGTACAGTTTCCATGTATTCCTTAACTAGTCAGTTAACTTTATAGAAATGATTCATCATCAGAATTAGGAAGTGAACACTGGTACAATATTAATTTTAGCAGATTTCCCATTAAATTATTTTTCTATTTAATTCTATCTAGAGATACTCATTATATTTTCTTGTTAGATATTGGTCTCCTAAACTGTCTTTGTCTTTTATAATATTGACTTTTGGAAAGATTGCTGTTTTGCCAAATGTCCCCAGTTGGCATCTGGTGATTTTTATGATTAAATCAAGGAGGGGCAGGGGAGCCAGTAAACCACAAAAATGATATATGAGGGGGCTGACCCCAGTGACTTGGTTCATCTGGACTTTTAAGCATATCAAACACTGCCTGATCTAAGTATGTTTCTGCATTTTGCCTCCCCTCTAAGCCCCAGTCACTTCTTTACCAGGAGATTCCTCAGATATGTGATCTCCATTCAGTAGCAAGTTAACTTAATTTTGTTGTGCTCTCACGATGCATTCTATATCAGATGATCAGATGGTCTATATCAGATGAGGTATTTTCTCCCTGATTAAAGGAACACCTCATATTCAACCTCACAGTGCTTCCACATATTTTATGTCACTTAATCCAGTGAGAGGTAGGCAAAGCTAGCCTAGAGAACATTCCTCAGGGGGACAAGAGGTTTGAATTGGTCTTGTGCCTTGCAAGATCTCACCCATATGGCAGCCAAGATGCAAAACCAAGTTCTTTTCTCTCTTCCTCCTGACAGGGCCTCCAAGAATTTCAACTTATCATGGATGTGGGTGACCTGAGGTGTGAGTCTCCTCTGCTACAATGACAAGCTGCTCTTGGTTTTCAGGTCAAAACTAGATATCTGTATTTATGGTTGCAAGTCTGGATATTACTTTGTTTTTTTCCACCTAGCCATATCCTTCCTGTGCTGAGAAGCAGTTCCCCCCTTTACAGAGACATTTCATTTACCCTTTCATTCAGTTACTGCATCCTGAAGGCATTTCTGTTTATAATATTGACTTTGCCTTCTGACAATGAGAAAAGCACAATCCTCTGCTTATGTCATGCCAGGCACAAGAAATTCAATCTTTTCTACATGAAGAAAGATTACCTCCAGGTGCTAGGAGCCTCCAAGTGCACAATGCTAGACACTGACATTTGTGTTTGCTTGGGAAGCTTGAGTGAAAGGTGATTCTAGCCTCACTTTAGTCTTCTAGAAGTTGAGAGTTGAGGGTTTGGGGCCTGTGCTTGCATCCAACTGAGTGGGATGTAGCTAAGACTGGAGAAGAATGGTCTTCAGCTAGAACCCGTGCTCTTTATCATGCACAGACCTTTCAGCAAGGCCCCCAAAGTCATCTTCCCCTGATCTCCCCTTTGCTGTTATCCCTAGAGATATTTTCACAGGTTTTGTGACAGTGGTATAACTAAAATTTCTAGTGGAGAAGCAAGGGTAAAACCAGAAGAATATGAGGGCCAATTTTAGATGACCCTTTTAGTATATCAGTTGGGGAGACTTTGGAAAGAAAGTGTTCTCTGGGATCAGGATATTATACCTTGAGGTTTGATTTCTAGCAACATATGGTCCCCAAAATATAGTTGGGTACATCTCTGGAAGCCCCAGTAATGCAATGGTAGCCCAGGTATTCTTGACACCTCAAATTTTAGTTGGCTGAGAATCATTAGTGGATGCCTCCCTGAGCTTCTTGAGCACTGAAAGAATGAAGGAAGGAATGGAGGAAGGAAGGAAGGAAGGAAGGAAGGAAGGAAGGAAGGAGAGAAAGAAGGAAGGAAGAAAGGAAGGGAGAAAGGAAGGAAGAAAGGGAGGAAGAAAAGGAAGCAGGGAGGGAGGAAGGAGAAAAGGGAGGAAGGCAGGGAGAGAAGGAGGCTGGGAGGAAGGAAGGAAGGAAGGAAGGAAGGAAGAAAGGAAGGAAGGAAGGGAGGGAGGGAGGGAGGAAGGAAGGAAGAAAGGATGTGTGCCTGGTTACAGAGATTCTAAGTATGTGTAAGATGTTCTATCAGCATAGTGCTAAGGCCCATACCCAGAAGTTTCTGGTTCAGTGGGTTTGGGGTTGTATTCCTAATATGTTCTGGGCCATGCTTTGTCCTCAGCTGAAATTAATTTATGCTTTCCCTGAGTTCCCTGCTTTCCCTGAGCACGTTTTAGAACCGCTAGCTGGGGCGATTCCACTACAGTCTTTGCTGCCACTGTCTGGTAACTCTTGGAATGACAAGTTTGCCTTTGAGCTTCATTTGCACCCCTCCAGGTGTATTTAAATTTTTATTTCACTGCGTCTATGTGTGTGCTTTTTTGTTTTTAGTCCACACCCGGAAGTTCTCAGAGGTTATTTCTGAATTTTCACTCAGGAATAACTCATGGTATTTGGTAAGTGCTTGGGGGAACTATATGGGATATCAGGGATCCAACCTGGGTCAGCTCTGTGCGGGGCAAATGCCTTCCTTACTATACGATTGCTCTGGCTCCTTCGCTGAATCTTCATTAGAAAGAATCATTTCCTTTTAAAATTTCTTGGTGACATTTAGGACTATAACTCCTATCTTTCTGAGTTTTCTTTTATTTATTTTTTTAGAAACTCATTTCCTTATTAAAATTTTATATCTGCTATTTTAACTATTGTATTCTTTGTAAACTATTTCAGAACCTTTTTTTTAAGTAGAAAGGTTATTGGAAAGTAGAAGAGAAACAAGAACTCACTGTGTGGGAGGAACTTGAATAGAACTAAGTTAGACATTTTTTCTCAAGATAATTTGGTCAAATGTTACTAGAGTTAAAATAGGAAGAAGTTTTTTTGTATGGGTCATTTCAGGATTGTGAACTGGCATTTCCTTTAGAACTAAGAAATCAGGACTCATCAGAGTTCGAAGATTTAGATTTGAATTTAGTATTTCCCCCTTTTCTACTATAATTCTCTGTGTGTCCTAAGGATCTACAAAGTAATGTAGGTAAAGCCTCAGCACATAGTAGGTGCTGCATCATCCAGGAATATGCCCTCTATAGGCTATTATAGGCTACGCTGAACTTGATGCATCAGATTTCATAAATAGAAATATGTTGCTTACATGACATCTGCGGTTTCACTTCTCATTTTTGCCAATTCTCATATAGTACAGGGAAAAACCTTTACTTGTTTCCCCTGTGTTAAGGATGAGACCTAGGGTCTCACTTCTTGCAGAGCAAATACCCCACTGCTGAATTATGCCCCTGACCCCTCTACAAGATTATTTTAGGGGTTCAAGAAGCATTCATGCTGAATACAAACACACAAAATCAAAGTTGCAGTTGGAAGACAACAAATTGATATTTTTTTCATGAAAATTTACTATGACACTTTTCTGAACTCAGTTTCTTGATAAAGACTTGATCTTTTACCCTTTGACCTATGACCATACATAGATTATCCTCAGTTAGGGTTTTAAGTCCCTGGTGGAAAGCCTGACTCTGTGTAAGAAGGTCAGAGGTGTGACCCCAGAGAACAAGTGTGCTTGATTGATGTGCCAGTCAGGGCTCTCCATCAAGAGAACAAAAAGAATATGTATAAAAACCTGTGCCATAAAGAAACTCATTTAAGCAATTGCCTTGGGTCCAATTGATAGCATAGAAGGTAGAATGTTTGCCTTGCAAGAGGCCATTCTGGGTTTTATCCTGGTACTCCATATATCCCTTGAGCCTGCCAGCAGTAATTCCTGAGCACAGAGGCAGGAGTAAGCCCAGGGTGCCACTGAGATTCAGTTGAGATCATTTGGCAAGTCTGAAATCTGAAGGTCAAGCAGGAAGGAGACAGATGGAGGAGAGGATTCTAAAACTTGAGAACAAAGCTTCCAGGAGGTGAAGTGCCTTCTTCCTGGGATAGCCTAGTTTTTCTCTCTTAAGGTCTTCAAGTGATTGAATATATTTACATTACAATTACATTTGCATTGTTTACATTTACATTATAATCACATTACATTACAAAGGGTAATTTGCCCCACTCCCAAGTCTACTGATATAAATATTTATCTAATTTTTTAAAATATCTTTATGTCTACAGACTGACCAAACACCAACAACATATAGATAGATGCAGTTAATTGTCACAATGGGCTATTAGGAAGTTATTCTGTAAGACGTAGAAGTCAAGGAAAGGAGAAATAGTACAGTTGTTAAGGTACTTGCCTTTTGAGCACCCAATCTGAGTTTGAGCCCCAGTACTGTGTATAGTCCTGAACCCTGCCTGGAAAGCTCCCTAAATAGAGACAGGAATAAGCCATGAACATTACCATATATTTATGTAAAATACAAACAAAATATGTGAAATGTTGCTTCATATTGGGAAAAGGAAGTAGGGATTCATTTATCTTTGCCTGAAATTTCTCTTACCTTTGCTAGCATATTATGACTAAGGCTCTAATTGCAGAATGCAAAGGTCAGCAACAACAACAAAAAGGTCAACATAAGGGGCCGGGCGGTGGCGCTGGAGCTAAGATGCCTGTGCTAACCTAGGACGGACCGCGGTTCGATCCCCCGGTTCCCCACATGGTCCCCCGTGACTGCCAGGAGCGACTTCTGAGTGAATAGCCAGGAGTAACCCCTGAGCGTCACCGGGTGTGGCCCAAAAACCAAAAAAAAAAAAAAAAAAAAAAAAGGTCAACATAAATGCATGCTACATCATCTCTCAGTGTGGTGGAGTTGATAATATTTTTTGTTTGTTTGTTTTATGTATTTTGTTTGTTTTTTGGTACTACACATGGCTGTGCACAGGGGTTACTCCTGACTATGTTCAGATAACACTCCTGGCTCTGGGGACCATTTGGGTTGCAGGGGATCGAATCAGCATCTGTGAGTTCAAGGCAAATGCTACTAACTGTGGAATTTGGAAATAAATATACCATTTATGGCCATCTTGCTCTGTTTTTATAAGGTTTGCTGTGGAATGGGAATGTTTTTTCTTCTTGAGTGTGGATTGACCAATGGAACTTTGATCAGAAACGTTCTTGTGCTTGTGTGAAATATCACATTTCTGCTCTTAGAAATTTTTATCTGGATGATGCTGTTCTCAAATAGAGCCACCCCCCAGACCAAGCTAGCTTTGCCTCCAGGCAGCCACCACCTAGAGAGAGCAATAAATATTTCTTACAGTAAGCAACAAAATTGATGTTCTTTGTGTATAGAGTGACTGTGAGGGGGTCACAGTGTCAACACCTGCTTTCTGCTGGTGCTTGGAGGTAAGACAGGAAGAACTGTTACTGACAGAGCCCACTGTTTACTAAATCTGCTGCAGTATAAATCCTGTGCATGCCTCTCAGAACCCTGAGAATAAGTTCTTTGTTATGGAACATTCTGTATATGTCAGATTAAATTGTTGAGAAGGTAAAAGCCTACTCTATCTCTGCTGTTTTTTCAGCTTGCTTTTTGTTTGTTTGTTTGTGGACTATACACGACTGTGCCCAGGAGTTACTCCTAGCTTTGCATCAGAAATTACTCCTGGCAGGTTTGAAGGAACCATATGGAATGCTGGGGATTGAACCCTGGTCAGCTGTGTGCAAGGCAAATGCCCTACTGGCTGTAAGATCATTCAGTCCTTCAGCCTATTTTTTTAATCATGAATGAGAATTGAAATTGCTGGGAGCCCAGAGATAAAATCTAGTTGTATGGACAACTAATTAATGACAAAGGAGCTGGATTAAATAGAGCAAGGAAAACCTCTCTAACATATTGTCCTGGGAAGACTGTTTAGTCCATTAGCAAAAAAAAAAAAAAAAAAAAAAAAAAAAAAAGAAAAAAGAAATCTGCACTCTATCTTACACCTATCACAAAAGTTAATTCAAAATGGTTCAAAGACATCAATATTAGGTCTAAATCAATAAAATATATTGAGGAAAACAGGCAGCATGTTCTACAATATTGACTTCAGAGGCATCTACAATGAACTGATGACTTTGGCGAAATAACAGTGGCAAAAATAAACAAATGGGACTTTTTGATGTATAAATAAATGAATGAAACAAAATATTTCTGCATTGTGAAAGAAACTGTGGCTAAAATAAAAAAAAACTGTTGTGGGGATGAAATAAATATTCACTTGCCAGGCATCTGACAAAGGGTTAATATTCAAGTTATATAAAGCACTCAGAGCAACAACAACAAAAAGACCCAGGTAGCTCTACCGAAAAATGGAAATAGGAGATGAACAGATGTTTCCCCAAATAAGACATGTGGATGACTAACAGGCATATGAAAAAGTGCTCAGCATCACTGATTATTATTATTATTATCCCACACCTGTGAAAATGGCTCACTTCAAAAGGTACGAAAACAACTAGAGTTTCCAAGGATATGGTGAAAAAGGAAACTTTATTTACTGTTGATAGGACTGTTGTCTGGTTCAGCCTTTCTGGTAAAGGAGAGGATGTTTCTTAAAAAATCAAGAATAAAACTGCCATACAATCAGTAATTTCACACCTTGCCATCTTCCCAAGAATACTAAAATATTAACCTGAGAAAATATTTGCACTTTTATGTGTATGGTGGTTTTACGTACAGTAGCCAAGATCTGAAAGCAATACAAATGCACAATAACAGATGAGTTGATAAAGAGCATGTTGGTACATGTATGTATGGTGTATATGTACAATGGAATACTTATTCAGCTATGAGAAAACATGAAATCCTGCAGTCCTGTGTAACTGAAGGATGTCATGCTGAGCAAAGTAAGTTAGAGGACAAATGATCTTTTTCATATGTGGAGTATAAAGAAACAGAGTAAGGAAATAAATAGCCAATGACAACAGGCTCTTGGAATCTGCATATTAGTTTGACAAACTGGGGATCAGACCAGAACTAGAAAGTGATGGAGGGATGATGACACTGGTGGCTGGTGTGATATAGTTACATTAGTCACATAGTCCCTTTTTGTTTTGTTTTGTTTTGTTTTTGGACCACAGTCAGTGATGCTCAGGGGTTACTCCTGGCTATGTGCTCAGAAATGGCTCCTGGTCTGGGGGACCATATGGGACGCTGGGGGATTAAACCTCAGTCTGGTCCATCCTAGGATAGCATGGGCAAGGCAGAAGTCTTACTGATTGTGCCATCACTCTGGCCTCCACATTGTAATCCTAAAGCATTAGTATCAATATTATTGTAAATCGTAATGCTTAAATTTAAGACTAGAAAGTTCTATGTATAATATAGGTGTGCCTATTTTTATATTTTTAAATTTTATGTCATATATCTCTACTTTCATTAGAATTATACAATTTTTATGTCCTTTGATAAATCAAGCTTTAAAATTTATTTTTATTTTTATTGTTGTGGATCCACTCCCAGAAATGCTTAGGGAGCCATGCGGGGCTGCTAGGGATTGAATACAAAGCCAAGCACATGCAAAGCATACGATCTTCCTGAGTCATAAACCTACCCCTTAAATTGTCCTGATTATCTTTATAAAATCACCTTGTTAATGATAGTATTCTTTGCTCTGAAGTCATTTTGTCTGATTTTAGTAGAGCTGCACACTTTTCTTTTGACCAGTGACAGCATAATATCATTTGTTTTTCTACTCTAATGTTTAGCCTTTGAATGTTTTCATATTTTAAGTAAAGCAGTATTTTAGGAAGCATATAATTTTATTATTTATTTTTATTAAATAATTTTTTATTTAAGCACCATGGATACAAAAATGTTTGTAGTTGGTTTCAGCCATGAAATATATACCACCCTTCACTGTAACTCTCCTGCCACCAATGTTCCCTTCACCCTCCTCCTCTATACCTGCCCGTATTCAGGATAGGCATTCTATTTCTCTATCATTATCACTGTAGTTGTTAGTGAAATTATTTCTCTAACTGCACTCACCATTCTTTGTGGTAAGCTTCATATCATGCGCTGCTGGTCTTTTGGGCCTTCATCTATATTGTCTCTGGGAATTAGTACCATACTGCCTTTTTTTTAATTCCACAGATGAATAAGACTATTTGTGTCTATCTCCCTCTGACTCACTTTACTAAGCATAATAGTCTCCATGTTCATCCATAATTAGGCAAATTTTATTACTTCATTTTGTCTTATCAGCTGCATAGCATTCCATTGTGTGGATATATTACAGTTTCCTTAGCTACTCATCTGTTGTCAGATACTGTGTTGTTTCCAGATTCTGGATATTATAAATAGTGCTGCAATGAACATAGGAGTGTGCAGAGCATTTATGTATTGTGTTTTTGTGTTCCTAGGGTATATCCCTAGTATTGGTATTGCTGGATCCCATGGGAGCTCAACTTCCATTTTTTTGAGAAAAATACATATTGTTTTCCAGAAAGACTGGACTAGATAGAATTCCCACCAGCAGTGAATGAGAGTTCCTTTCTCCCCACATCTTCACCAGCACTGATTGTTCTTGTTGTTTATGATGTGTGCCAGTCTCTGTGGTGTTGTTTTCATTTGCATTGTTGTTTTGATTTCATCTCCCTGTTGATTAGTGATGTGGAACATTTTTAATATGTCTTTTGGCCATTTGTATTTCTTCTTTGAGGAATTGTCTGATCACTTCTCATTTTTAATGGGGTTAGATATTTCTTTTTCTTGTTAAATTATGTCAATACCTTTATATCCTAGATATTAATCCCTTTTATAATGGGTATTGGATGAATAGTTTCTCCTATTCCATGGGTAGTCTTTGTATCTTAGTCACTGCTTCCTTTAAAATGCAGAAGATTTTCAGTTTAATGTAGTCCCATTTGTTTATCTCCGCTTCCACTTGTTTGGACAGTGGTATTTCTTCCTTGAAGATGCCTTTAGTATCAATGTCATGGAGTGTTCTGCATATGTTTTCTTGTATATACCTTATAAGTTTAGTAAGTTGTTTTTATTTGTTTGTTTTAATTTTTTTGGGTCACACCCAGGAGCATTCAGGGGTTACTCCTGGCTCTATGCTCAGAAATCGTCCTTGACAGACTTGGGGGACCATATGGAATACTGAGATTCGAACCACCATTCTTTTGTATGCAAGGTAAATGCCCTACCTCCATGCTATCTCTGCAGCTTCTCTACCTTATAAGTTTAGGTCTGATATAAAGGACTTTAATCCATTTGGATTTGACCTTTGCACATGGTGCTAGATAGAGGTCTGAGTTCACTTTTTTCATGTGGCTGACTAGTTGTTTCAACATCACTTGTTGAAGAGGCGTCCCTTGCTCCACTTTGTGTTTATTGCCACTTTTATCAATGATTAATTGATTGTATGTCTGGGAAACATTCTCTAAATACTCAAGTCTATTCCATTGATCTGAGGGTATGCCTTTATTCCAAGCCATGCTGTTTTAATGACTATTGCTTTGTAGTACAATTTAAAGTTGAATCTCATAATTTCATTGTTGTTGACTCTAGTTTGGATATTTGTTCTATCCTTTCTTAACACAATGCTTAATCCTTTCTTAAATAATGCTGAGAAGCCTTGGTTTATTTTATTTTTTGTTATTTATTTTGTATTATTGTTAAAATTGTCATACACAGCATACTGCCATTATTATTTGGGGGAGTTTTGGGCCACACCCAGTGGCACTCAGGGTTTACTCCTGGCTTTGAACTCAGAAATTGCTCCTGGAAGGCTTGGGGGACCATATGGGATGCCAGGAATCGAACCAAATCCATTCTGGATCAGCTGCCAGCAAGGCAAACTCCCTACCACTATGCTATCTCTCTACTCCCCACTGGCATCATTTTTATTTTAATCTATGTTATTTGAGGGATCAGGAATATGACTCAGAGACTAGAGCTCATGTTTTGTACACAGAAACCCTGTTCCCCAAACATTAAAATTACAGTTCCAACTATGAAGCTGGGAGTAATTGAAGGTGTTGCCTTCTTCCAACACCCCCCTCCACAAATCTCCAAGAAGAAGTAGACAAAATTTTCCAATTATGTGTTTTGTTTTATTTTTGTTTTGAGATTATATCTATTGATGCTTATGGGTTGCTTCCATCGATACTATGGAGCTATGTGATGCCAGGGACTGAATCTAGAGCTTGTGTATGTAAATCATATGTTTTAAAGCAACTCAAGAAATAAAAAAGGGGGTCTGCAACAATATTACAGTAAGTTGCTTGCCTTGCACACAGTCAATCCAAGTTCCCCCAGCATCTCATATGATCCCCTGAGTCCAACAGGAGTGGCTCCTAAGTGCAGAGCCAGGAGTAACACTGAACACAATTGGGAGTGGCCCCCAAAAACAAATGAATAAAAAGGGTTTTTGTTTTGTTTGTTTTTTGAGGGGGCACACTTGGGTGTGCTGGGGTCAGACTTCTGACTCTGTGCTCAGGGATCACTCAGGGCATTGCTCGGGGATTGTATGCAGTGCCAGGAATAAAAACTGGGTCAACCACATGTAAGGTAAGGGTATAACCTGCTGTACTATTTATCTGGCTCTGAAAAAACTTTTTTTCTTTTTAGTTTTTGAGCCACACCCAGTGATGCTCAGGGACTACTCCTGGCTATGTGCTCAGAATTTGCTCCTGGCCTAGGGGACCATATGGGACGCAGGGGGATCCAACCATGGCCAGGCCTAGGTCAGCCGCATGCAAGACCACTGCTCTGGCCCCCTGAAAAAATGTTATAGGGCTTCAGGGAATGACTTAGTTGCTAAAGTATCTCTTGCTAGCATGAGGATGCAGTTGACATATAACTGAACCTGTGAAGCACCAATGTGGCCCATTAGGGAGTAGTGCTTGTACATTGTCCACCTCAGCACTTAAATTGTGCATATATATTCACTCATATACTCGCCAGGGTCACACTCCTAGCTATGGTACTCACACTTTTTTAAGTTAAAGCCTTAAACATCAAGAAATGACTTATGGCACAGATCTCAGATAACCTGGGCTCAAGTAACTGAGTTGCCGTTGATTATAACAACAACTCACAAAGGAGAAGAATGAAATGTATAATTGTATATATTTGTTCACATGGTTACCATTTCTTTTTTTTTTCTTTTAGTTTTTTGGGCCACACCCATTTGACACTCAGGGGTTACTCCTGGTTATGCGCTCAAAAATCACTCCTGGTTTTGGGTGGGGGGAACCATATGGGACACCGAGGGATTGAACATGGTCCATCCTAGGCTAGCACTAGCAAGGCAGACACCTTAGCTCTAGCGCCACCTCTCTGACCCCATAGTTACAATTTCTAAGTTTCTTGTTCCTTGGTTTTGATTCAGAGTTTTTCCTAATAGAAAAAAGACCCAGGCCTTTATTGATTTCATATTTATTCAGGCTAAAGAATATGCCACATTTTTATTTTAAATTTTTGGGTCACACCTGCTGGTGCTCAGGGGTTACTCCTGGCTCTGCTCTCTGGGTTCATTGGTAGAGATGCTCAGGGGACCATACGGGATGCCTAGGATCAAACCTGGGTAGGCCACATGCAAGGCTGTGTTATCATCTGCTGTGATATCACCCCAGCCTCTATGCCCCATTTTAATAGAAAAGTCACATCCTACCTGAAAACAAGATAGCTCAAATGCCACCATGCTTGTTCAATAAGTAAATGTTACTTTATAAACTCAGCAGACATGGGAACTCATTTACTCTCATATGTTCTGAGCACTGAGTATGGAGCTGAAATATAAAATCCATCCTGACACAAGGTCTTGATTATTATAAAGATAGTCAAGATTTGTTTAGGCACCAGTCAACTTAAGGCTCTAGGGTTCCACATTATATATATAATATATATATGTATATATATATATATAATTTTACTTCTGCTTTAATATTCCTTGCTTTACCGTTACCGTTCTGGTCACAATAATGAATAATGAGTTCCTGATTACAAATGTCAATTCTTTCAGCTTTCATATATAACAAAAGAGTTCATTTTCAGCAGTGTTTTTGAAAGAAGATGAGTAGAGAAATCTAGTTTTGAGTTTTTTTGTCAGTATTTTAAAAACTCTAATTTGTTGTGCTCCTACCTAAGAGATAATTGGTATCATCTTTATTTTTGTTCCTTTATACACATCATTTTTCTCCGTGTGCTTTTTAAAGTTTTTCTCTTTACAATTGGCTTTGAGCAATTTGATTATGATATGTTTAAAAATAATTTTCTTCCTGTTTCTTGTAACTGAGACTCATTGACTGCGATTCATTGAGCTTCATGGACCTATGGATTCAGTTTTCATCAAGTTTGAAAAATTTTCAGTCAATATTTCTTGAATACTTTCTGCCCTTACCTCTTTCAGATTCCAATTATATGCATATTAGACTGCCTAAAGATGTTTTACAACTTAGTGCTGCCTTTCTTTTAAGTTCTTCTTTTTCTTTCATTTTATTTCATAATATTTTTTTAAAATGTAATTATGAAGTAGTATAGCAGATTAAAGTACTTGTTTTAATGAGGCGAACCTGGGCTTGATCTCTAGCACCCCATCTATCAAAAGTGTTCTGAGCATTATCAGGTGTGGCACCCTCCAAAAATGAGAATAAAGTTCCTTAAAATATTTACCCATGGGGCCCAGGAGATAGCATGGAGGTAAGGCGTTTACCTTTCATGCAAAAGGTCATCGGTTCGAATCCCGGTGCCCCATGTGGTCCCCCGTGCCTGCCAGGAGCGGTTTCTGAGCATGGAGCCAGGAGTAACCCCTGAGCACTGCTGGGTGTGACCCAAAAACAAAAACAAAAAAACAAAAAAAAAAAACTTTTAAAAAAAAATATTTACCCATGATATATTCTGTTAATCCCAACTAGTATACGTTTCATCTTATGCATCCTACCTTTCAACTTGAGAATTTAATTTGGAATTTTACAAAATAATTTAATTTTTTCTTTTCTAAGTTGAATCACATTGAATTACAAATTTACCTAGATATTACTGATTGACTTTCAGAAATAAAAAATTTCTTTTGGGGGGAGGGCATTTGTAGACATTCAGTGGTTCTCAGGGTTTTCTCCCTACTCTGCCAAGGATCAAACGAGGGAATGACTGTTCAAGGCAATTGCCCTACCTACTGTACTCCATCCCCTAAAAATAATTTCTTTATTCTCATTATGGATCATGTTTTCCTGCCTCGAAGGATGCCTGGAAACCAAGTGTGATTGGATGTCAGACAATGTGAGTTTACCTTGTTGGGTATTGAATACTCTTTATTACTATTAATCTTCTTGAGTTTTGCTCAGGGATAGTATTAATTTACTTGGAGACAGTTTGATCTTTTAAGTTGTGATTTATGATTTGTTTGGTGGGTCTGGAGCTGTGCCCAGTCTCAGGTTAATTATTTCACATTATTGAAGCAAGACTTTCCTAAGTGCTCCCCCTGTGAATTATGAGGTTTTCCAGTCTGCCTGATAGGAACAGGCATCATTCCAGCCACTGTTTCTGTGTGAGCACTGGGCACTGTTCCCTCTAATCCTTTCATATGGCTCTGTTCCCAGACCTGGGTAATTTTCTTACACAAATGTACTTGTCCTTCCTTTGATAAATAATCCAGGAGGATCCCAGCATATCTTTGTTGTTCTCTCTTCTCTCTGGAACCCAGTCCCAAGAACTCCAGATGCATTCCCAAACTCTGAGTCCCATGTTCTCAAAACAAAGTCCTTTTCTTCAATTTGGGCCCTTCTTTGTGTAAAGACATCTGAAAAATCTTGTGGATGGTAAACAGAGGCATTGCTAAATCTCAATTTTGTTTCTATTTCTCAAGAATCCCCATATTAAAAGTCATTGATCCATATATTTTGAAATGTTGTTCCATGAGGGTGGATATATATAATCCTTGTTAATTTACTTTATTCTGGGGGGGGGGGCAACCTGGTGACGCTCAGTGGTTGCTCCTGGCTAAGTGCTCAGAAATTGCTCCTGGTTTGGGAGACCATATGGGACGCCAGGGGATCGAACCGAAGTCCGTCCTAGACTAGCGCAAGCAAGGCAGATGCCTTACTCCTTGCTCCATTGCTCCTGCCCCTAATTTACCTTGTTGGCTTTCTCACTATTTCTGAACTACCTAGCACGAAGTACAAGATCTGGAACAGAAAATTGACGTGTTTATGTTCACTCAAAGGGCAGGATAGTGAATGAATAGTTTGTGAGTAGATAGATGGGTAGCTGAACACTATCCATTTGAGTGGTCAGACCCACATGAGGTAGACAAAATTGAGACCCAAAGTCTGAGAGATGCTTGAGAGTATGGATTTGTTGTTAGAGTCCAGTATAGGATAAGAGACAAATATGATCAGAGCATTGGAAAATTAGGATAGGCCCAAAAACCAGCAGACTGTCTTGGAGGTATTTAACAAGCAACTCAGAGCAGTAAGGCTGTAAGAGTGCAAGGTTTGGAGGAGGTTTGGAGGTAGTGGGGCTGCTTTGAAGTTTCAGGAGCTGTTCCAATGGCCCCTCTGGGTATCCTCTGAGTAAACTGTAGGTTAGTCATGAGAAACGCTACCATGGATGAATTCTTTTCTTTAAGCCAGGCCCTATTGCATAGATCGGATACAGATTCATCTTGCAATTCATGAAAATCCAAGATAATCTGCAGAATTTATTGATAGGATCCAATTTAACAGGTGGAATTATATCTGTAATCTCAAATATTATGAAACAATAGTACTTTGAAAGAGAGGAAAGTATAAACAAGATTATAAGCACAGAGCTCTCTCTTTCTGACACAGTTAAGCACCTAAAGGTGTTATGGAGAAATAATAGAGCTTTGAAAATGACTAGGCTATTTTACCTTTTGAAACAATGACTTTGTGTTGCATTTTCTTTCATTAAAAGTATATATGTATATGTATATATGTATATGTATATATGTATATGTATATGCATTTTCTTTCATTAAAAGTATATATGTATGGGGCCCAGGAGATAGCATGGAGGTAAGGCGTTTGCCTTTCCTGCAAAAGGTCATCGGTTCGAATCCCGGTGCCCCATATGGTTCCCCGTGTCTGCCAGGAGCAATTTCTGAGCATGGAGCCAGGAGTAACCCCTGAGCACTGCCGGGTGTGACCCAAAAACCAAAAAAAAAAAAGTATATATGTATATGTATATATGTATAATATATATATAAACACTGGGGCCAGAGTTATAGCACAGCAGGTCAGGTATTTATCTTATATGCAACAGTCCCTGGTTTGATCTCTGACATCCTATATGGTTCCCCAAGCCTGCTAGGAGTGATTTCTGAGCACAGAGACAGGAGTAACTCCTGAGTGCAGTTCAAAGGAAAAGAAACGAATAAAAATGAATTAAAAAACCTTTTAAACTACTTTTTATTTATTTTATCAATGTGCTGTTTGGACTAACTAATGTTTGGTCCCAGAATCTTAAATTATTCCCTCTCTTTGACCAAAAAAAAAAAAAAAAACACCTTTCTGCTTCATTGGTGAAAATTTTACTTTTTCTGTTTCATGTTTACAGACCCTTCAATTCACCACTATCCTGTTTCTTCTGCCTACATGAATTTCCTCATCTTCATCAAAGTTATCACCATTCAGGAATTCAAGTAAAGATTGTTAGATTTAATCTTCATTCCTCCTTTCTTTAACCCAGGCCATTGCTAGGACTTCTAATACTATGTTGAATAAGAATAAAGACAGTGTTACAACCTTGCCTAGTGGACATATTTGACCCAGGTGTCCTCAAACTGTGGCTCCCAACCTACATGTGACCCTGCAAGGACATTTATTCAGCCAGCCAGGTGTTTTTGCTGCTGCCACCCATCTAACAGCTGACTCAGAACTTCACTGCACATGTGTGGGATATGCATTACACTCTCTGACTCCCCTCCTTCTCTCTGTCTCTCGACTCCTCCTCTCTGTCTTGGGAAGAATCCTCAAACTTGGGGCCCTCCAAAAGTAGACCCCTAGTTCCCATTGAAATACTGGTAAGTTTGTTGATTTAACTTTACTTGTTTTTTTTTTTTTTGCATTTTAAATACTGTATTTGTTTCTGTTTTTTTTTTATTTCAAAATAAGATATGTGTAGGTGCATAGAAATTTTATTCATAGTTTCTTTTTTAAAAGAAAAACTTATAGTCTGGCCCTTCAACGATCTGAAGGACAGTGATCTGAGATTCTATTTAAAAAGTTTCAGAACACTTGCAAAGTTGAACCCATCAAATGCATCAGCAAAATCTGTAGTGTGCGTTGCTAAATGTATTCCAAATTTGTTGCTGTTCTCTGTCTCCGCTATTTCATCTGATTCTCCTCCGACAGTCACAGAAGCTATCTAAGTAAGTCACTCTCTCCTCTGCTTCCCCCAAGAGGTCCCCCCACACACACACCTACACATCACATAGCCGGTAGGTAGCTAAGTTCTGTAAACTGACTATGACACCTTTCTTTTTCTGACAACTTTTAATTTTATGTTCATCTAGGAGATAATTGGAGGAATTTAGTCCCTTAGCTTACAAAACTCTTTGGGATCTATGTCCTACTCACATCTTGGATTTGTTATTTCCACTATTCCTCCTTTTTCTCTCGACATGTGCATTTTAGTCCTAGAATACATGGAGTTCCCTTGTCCACAGCCAGTCATCTGTCCTCAGTGTTCTGATTTCACCTTCTTCTATGAATGGCTTCTTTATCTTAGGGACAAATTTCTCAAGCCACCTTTTCTGAATACTCTTTTCAAGTGCCCTTCCAATTGACAAGTACATGCCTGCTGTCATGAAGACTTCTATGGCATTTACCAATCTCTAACTTTGATGCAGATATTTACTTTCACGGACTGCTTATCTTTCTTTAGTAAAAATTAAGCTATAGTAGAGCAGAGATTGTAACTTCTGTGATGATTATCATACTATTATTGTTTGTCTATGTACCACTTACAGTAGTGTTTAGGGGTTACTACTGTCTTTGTGTTCAGACATCATTCCTGGTTGTATTCAGCCAACCATATGTAATACTGGGGATTGAATCGGGGTCAGCTGTATATAACCCCTGAAGTATTTCTCTGGCCCTGCATCTGTCACTTGGTACTTAATTTCAAGTGTAGATACATGGTTGTCACAGTAATCATTCAGTGAGTGAATGAAGTATGAGGAAACCAAGGTTTCATGATATGAGGTTACTTGCCAGGATGCTCAGTCAGTAGTGAATCATGACACTCTGCCAGCTCTGTTGTCACTTTCCCCCAAAGCTTCCCTTTCATTGATTCCATGTTGCCAGAAGGAAGAGTCCCAGAAACAACCTCTCCAAGTTACATGCATTATTCTGGAGTATGCTCATGGCCCAAGCAAGAGAACTTTGGGTCATATGCACACTGTTCCATCGGGGTTAGACACCTTGCTGAGGATTTCCAGGATCTAATTTGGGGGTGGGTTACACCTGGCAGCACTCAGGAGTTACTCCTGGCTCTGAGCTCAGAAATTACTCTTGGCTGGCTCCGGGGACTATATGGGATGCCAGGAATCAAACAGGAGTTCATCTGGGGTCGTCTGGGTGCAAGACAAATGCCCTACCGCTGTGCTATCTCTCCGGTTCCCTAGGATATAGTTCTTTTTGGGGAGTAAGTCACAACCAGCAGTGCTCAGAGCCCAGAGTACTCCTGGCTCTCTGCTCAGAAATCGCTCCTGGCAGGCTCAGAGGACCATATGGGATGCCTGGATTTCAACCACAGACCTTCTGAATGAAACGCCTTACCTCCATGCTATCTCTCCGGCCCCTAGGATCTAATTCTTAAGGTTAGAATCTGTGTGCTCAAATTTGTGCATGCTGAGTGAGTCTTATGGAATAAATCAGGTAGTGTGATGCTGAGCAGCAAACTAGCAGTGTGTGTGTGGACAACATGCATGCTTAGGAGTAGGTGCCAGTGCTAGTACGGCTTGGTTCAGACTGCTCTTTACTCACCTCAATCTGCAGAGGGGTCTAGCCATTCTTTCACTGGCTGCTGCTTCAGAGGTCTTTAACTACCAAAGGAACTCTCAAACTCTGAGGTATCTGTCTGATATCTGGAGGAAATCCAACAACAAAGGAAAAATGAGTTTTAGCATTTGGGCTGTTTAAAGAAAGTTTTTAAAGCACTCAGGAAGTATATAGTCAAGAGGCTCTATTTGGGATTTGGAGATAGCTCAAGAGATAAAACACAGGACTTACACGTTTAAGTGCCAGCACTGCCAAACAAAACAAAACAAGAAAACAAACCATGCTAAAACTAAAATCCTCAAATAAATTAAAGTGGACATGGCTTGACTTGCAATATAACCCTTTGGCCCATCAAGGAAGCTGTTTGGCATTTTGACTGCTAAAAGCAGGCAGGGAAGGAACTCCATAGATCTTGAATAGAACAAACCACCTTCTTAAAGGGATTGATTTATGAGAAAGGCCTCAGGCCTTCAGTCTATCTTTCAGTGAGTACAAATAATCAGGGATGGGAGAAGAGGGATGGATTTTCCAGTTAGGGAAAGTAAAGTCTGATCCATAGGTGGCTGCTGCTATCAGAACAGAGGTGTCAATTCAAGATAAGAACTGACTCAAAGTGTCTATGACTGATGGGGTTACCTCAAAACATTCAACCAGCCTAGAATTTCCTGAGGAGTCTTCCTGGGGAGGTTTTGTCCTTACTCCTCCATTACTTAATTTCCCCCGAAATAGGGCTGCCTTCTGGAGAATCCTGGTGGAAGGTTTGCTTGAATAAAAATACAGCTTCCCTGGGAATTTCATTTGAACAGGAAGAAAAGGGTATCCATGAGAAGAAGCCTCTCTGCCTTCATTTTGTTCCACCCAACACTCTGCCCCCAATTTTCATAGAATAATAAACCCCCAAGGTAACTGTCTTCCTTTCACTGCCTCTTTGTGATCTAACAGACTCCCATGATCTCTCTGCAAACTAACACGCTCAAGAGCTATCCTCTGAGGTGTATGTAGGCCATTGCTGCTGCTCCTGAGGGTACAAGCCTATGACAGGTCACAGCTTGGTATTGTTTAAGTTTTATGATGTCAAGTATGACTCATTATATCGACACTAGCTTTACTGATTAATCTTACTTATGCACTTGTCTTATTTCTCCCTACAGGCTTGTCAGGAGCACTTATTTCTGCTACACTCAGAACAAAATCGCAGGCAGGTCTCTGGAGTCTTGCATATTGCAGACTCCATCTCTTTGGCCCTCTACATTAATTTTCTTCAAATGACACCAAGGGGGCAATATGTTGCACACACACCTTTGCTTTGACAAAAGTTTTGCTTTCCTGTCTAATCATTTATTTAAAAATCTCTGGTTTGTGTTTGTTTGGCACAAGGAATTGATCTCCTCCAAACCATTTCCAAATTACTCCCACTCTGGAATATTGCTGAGGCTGACGTTTTTCTCTCCTGGACCAAAGGCCTCAATTCCTTTATCAACCAGGAGACAACACAAAACACATTGGCCAGGAGATTTCCAACTCTCACCCCTAAAAGTATTTTAAATGTTTTTAATTAAAGCTGGGATCCCCAAGGCAGTCATTGTTAGAGATGGCTGTGCGTCCTATTCTTGATTATTATTTTGTTAAATTGGGATTTTTTTTACCCTCCCAAAACCTTTGCCAATTTTTATCCCTTTGCCTTCAGTCTCTCCATGTATCTCTTCGGTTAGACTTGAATTAGACTCGGTAGTTAAAAAAAAAGATATAACAGTGTTTGAATGTAAAGATGTGAAATAATATGACTTTATGAAAAATATTATCTCTAAGCTCCACAGTAGTCATTCTGGTGTGCAAATAGACCAAGATGGCTGGAAAAAGATGACAAATGTCATATTTATATACTTTGTTTCTTAAAATACAGTCTTTAACATAGTTGAATTGGCAGTGTAGGTAATGATTCTGCTTGAAACCTTCACTAGGTTTTGGAAGTGAGTCTACAAGTCTTCAAAATATGGGATCCAACACCTACCAGACCCACGTTTAACTACTCTCCAGTTGAGAAATAGTTCTTGATCTCTTACCTGTCCATAATAGACTGAAAACTTAACTATTGGACTCCAAGCTACCAGGTGACCTGTTATTAATGATAAATGGTGTTTTTCAATTCCCTAAATTATAAGGTTGGGTTTGCACACTTCCTCATTATCAAATGAAAGGGGTAGATATATGCTTAGTCTAGAGGACACAAGTTAGTTGCATGTTGATATGGTCCAAATGCTCAAGTTCTCCGCTTTTACCTGGCAGCCTTTCTCTCTCCCAGTCTGTTTTTGTGACCTCAGGAAGAGTTCCTTAAGGTCAGTTTATAAAAGAAAAAGAGAGAAGACTTGGTACTAGTTTGTATACTATTCTGAATGATATACAGACACCCCAAAGGTGGATATCAATAGCTCTAGAACTCCTGTATAGAATATTCCAAAGGATAGTGCTGAAAAAAATTCCTCCCAGTGAGTCTGATTGTTCACTTTTCTTGGAAGGAGACATAGAAATTATATACAAATTGATAACTATGACTAATTATCTGACTAGATTTTAAGGGATTTGGGAAGAATACATTGTAAAAATCATGTCAAAGAAATTCAGGGAAGATTTAATATATACATACACACAGTTATATCTATCTAAAGATACCAAAAAGGTATATACACTTCACATGAATATTCACCAAAAGGTGACTTCATAGAAAAGAGTTTAATAATAAGTAGACTGGCTAATTTGTCCTTTGGAATATAGTCCAGTTCCCTGTCAAGTAGTAATTCTTTATATTAAACTCTACTTATATTCAAAATAGCTACATGATTTGATTGTTTCTTTTCTAACTGGACACTGACAGATAAAGAACTGGGTTTAAGAACGAGTTATCTTTTACCCTCTAATTTGTATATAATCTTTTACTATTGTATATATGGAATTTGTTAGTTCCTGCTCCTCAAATTGTATTAGCAAAATATGGTGGGCTACTGTTATGTCTTGTGAAATGTAAAGACAATCAAGATCTTAACAGATGATAATATGTCTGAGAGCAAGAGCTGGACATAGCTCTGAGGCAAGATTGTCAAGGTACATGGTTGACCAGGCAGAAAAAGAAACTAATTATGATGAAATTTATAAATTAGCATAGAGAATAAGATACTAGATAGCTTCTTACATACCAAGTGCTAGGAGCTAGGTTTGTTTGTGGGGTGTTTTGCTTACTTTTTTATTTTTTCAATTTTTTAAAATAATATATTTATTTAAGCACCATGATCACAAACATGTTTTGCTTAATTTTTTCAAAGTAAAGCTATTCATCTGGCACAGTAGTTGAAATTGATGTCATCATTTGATTAAGTTTAAAATATTCTATCCCATCAATGATACTTCTGACTTAATAGGTCAGACTGGTAAGTTACATTGGAATGTAATTGCTGTCATGAACTCTATTCCTTCCCAAGTTTTTATAGTAATATTAATTTCTGCAATCCTCCCAAGAGTGTGATAATGCTTCTGGTTGATTATCTTGGAGAGATTGGATGCTACCTCATTGCCATCCTCATCATACTTTACTACCTAGATCAGAAAGGTCATTCTGTCAGTGCTAACTATATCTATTTCAATTATACATTGAAGAATAGGGAAAGCAATCCAGAGTATATCTATGGATCAACAGCCCACTGTGAGCTAAACCTGAATAAAGATTCCATCCATCATCCATTTAACATTCTGACTGGTGCATCATTGTGGTATTTTGACCCAGGAATTTTGGTCCTCAGGTTAGTATATAATAATAAACATTACGAAAGAATTTGGGAATTTCCTTTTCCCGAATTGTCAGACAGCTGAAATACAGAAAATTTCAACATTAATGGTGACACATGACCTAACCTGATCACAGGAGTTCAGGCCAATGATTTCTTAGGGTATGCCAAGTGATGTATCATCTTGCAATTCTACATCAGGATGTAGGATTCAGTGTTCTGCTCAGGTTTGAGACACCTCCCTCTGTATCCCCATCCTTATGGTTCCCAATCCTTGTGTAGAACAATGAGTGGAAAAGTCAAGTAAAACAAGTAAGGAAAACTCTTGGGCTTTCTCAAGAGCCAAAGGAACTGCAATGATGTAGAGTTTAGGGTATAGAGAGTTAAAAAGAAATGAACTGTCAGCTACATGGAGGACTTAAGTCTAGGGAAATTTACTCAAGTCTACAAATTGCTTTAGGGATCAAAAAAATTTTCAAATTTTTCAAACAAAATTTCAAACAAATTTTGAAATCCTCTAAAACTTGAACCAGAGCTGATGAGATGGTGACTCTGTATTCTCAGAGATCACTTCTACTAGACAAGCACTTTAAGCAACTAAGCCACGGCACCAAAGTTTCTCAGAGATCACTTCTGGCAGGACTCTGGGGACCATATGTGTGCCAGGGATCAAATCCCAGGCCGACCTCTTACTAAGCAAGCACTCTATTATACCCTAGGCAAGTACCCTATCCATTGTTCAGTTCCCCCAAAACCTCTATTTTAATTATATATATATATATATATACTTGAAATCTAATGTTACCAGGAGTACTACTTCAATAAGTAAATGATTTCAAACAAAAGATTCAGTTTATTTCACTAATGAAATAGTTGCATATCTGGAAAATTTGGAAAACTGAAAAATCTGGGAAAATTCCATAGTAAAACTGTATAATAGGGATCGGAGAGATAACATGGAGGTAAGGCATTTGCCTTTCTTTCTTTCTTTTCTTTTTTTTTTTTTTTTTGGGTTTTTGGGTCACACCTGGCAGTGCTCAGGGGTTACTCCTTTACTCCTGGCTCCATGCTCAGAAATTGCTCCTGGCAGGCACAGGGGACCATATGGGGCACCGGGATTCGAACCGATGACCTTTTGCATGAAAGGTAAACACCTTACCTCCATGCTATCTCCCCGGCCCCGGGCATTTGCCTTTCATGCAGAAGGATGGTGGTTCAAATCCTGGCATCCCATATTATCCCCTGTGCCTGCCAGGGGCAATTTCTGAGCATAGAGCCAGGACTAATCCCTGAGTGACCCAAAACCAAAAAGCAAACAAAAAACTGTATAATAAAAGACTATTTTTACATAATGTTCATATATAAGCCCAAATCATTATAAACAGATTTTTATATATACAGAAACTACAGATGCCTGGGAAAGTCCAGTGAGGTTTAGAATAACTCTCCCTTTGTGTCTTACACAATGCTTATTAAATGTAGATAGTGTGAACCTATCATTGTTCCATATACAGTACTGCTTCCTCTGCTTCCTCTAAGAGGACCAGGACATTAAAGGGTACCTGTGAGAGCATAACTAGGAAGCACAGAGACGAAGCATCCTGAATGCTACCCTTTTCTATTGCCCCCCCCCCACTTTTTTGGGAAAGGACCAGAAAACGGGAACATTTTCTATAGAATTTGTTAATAAGATGTACCAAGACAGGGATTACTCTACTTGCAAACTGTACCCCAGTGGAGAAGCGCTCTGTGGCCTCATTTCTGCTGGCCCTACACTTCTGCTAAAACATATCACTCGCTGTGTGACATTTTCATTATTTACTGCTCCAAGGCTCAGAGAGCAAAGCAGCCAGGCTGGTCTCCACTCACTCATTCATTAGTTTTAATTAAACCCTATAATTTTATTTATGCTGCCACAAACTGATTAACAATTTGCCAGCAAAGAGCAGGAAGTCTTAAAAAGCATCTTGAGGAATCAGTGCATCTCTGAACACAGACCTCACAGAAATGAGGTGGGTTGTGCTAGAGGCTGCTGCCAGCTTGCAGAAGACAGGCTGAGAGGGGGATGGGTTACCACTCTGTTCAATCTGGGAACAGCTGATGGCTCTGAGATCTGTAGTTCCCAAGGGACAGGGGCACTGAGAGGCAGAAGCAGTGTTCATATATTTCTACAGGGCTGACAGTCTTTGTCAAGTGGGGCCAGCTCTAGGAGTGGTCTGTGTCTCTGGAGGGAAAAGTTTATGGAGGTAGGAAAGATCTTATTCACTTGCAGAACTATGGACAGTAGTAGTAATCCAGTCAGTTATAAATATGTGTGGGGAGTACTGTGTTAAGAGAGCACCAAGGCTAGGAAGATTGTTCAAAGGACTGGAACACAGGCTTTGCATGTGGGAACCCCAGGTTCAATCCCATGATCTGAACACTGCCAGAGCAACTCCTGGCCAAGAGTGTGATGTCAAAATTAGGAAACAAAACAAACAAGAAAACAAACAAAAAAGAGAGCAAGAAAGACTTGTGCTGGGAAAAAAGAGGGTGGTGGGGAAAGTTAGCTAGGGGAATCGGAGCTAAATCATGGAGAAGTCCTGGAATATCACCACACCGAATACCTGCAGAAAATATGAATAAAGACTCGAACATTTACCCCTCTACTTTCCAAGGGCCAGACACCCCATTCCCATCAATTATCAGAAAAGGGAAAATGGAATGAGAGAATGTAGCAGGATGAATCAAGGATTTTGTTTTAATTTTAGTTTTGGGGCCACACCAGGCAGTGCTCAAGACTGATTTTGTGATCAGGTACCAAATACTCCTGGGGGTGCTTGGGAGCCATATAAAGTGCTACGGATGAAACCTATTTCAGCTACTGCCTTATCTCCTGTGCTATCATTCTGACTGGGGGTGTTTTCAATCCAATAACATGCAAGTATAAATTTTCTTCTTTCAGGTATCCATCCCACAACTATCAATTTTGCCTTCGGTTCTTTTACTGCTCCTGAAACTGCAGAGAAAAGCAAGCTTGGTTTTTTGCCAGATTATACTATTCAGGTTATAAGTTTTGCCCTGTTTCCAAAAATGCAGAGTTTCCCAAAGTGCTCCTGATGGAAGAAATGGGAATGTATTTGTATCTGTGCTGTAACCATTGAAGGGGATGACTAAACAGACTAAACAGCCTTGGTGCAGTGTGCAGTGTGTGTGTGTGTGTGTGTGTGTGTGTGTGTGTGTG
>PVKC010003641.1:0-38348 GCA_004027635.1 Crocidura indochinensis | reverse complement strand
AGGGGTCACTCCTGGCTCCATGCTCAGAAATTGCTCCTGGCAGGCACGGGGGACCTTATGGGGTACCGGGATTCGAACCAATGGCCTTTTGCATGAAAGGCAAATGCGTTACCTCCATGCTATCTCCCGGGCCCCTTATATAGCTATTTTTTAATACTTGTATATCCAGTAGGAGTGATCTCTGAGCAAGGAGTCAGGACTAAGCCCTGAGCACCACTGAGTGTATATGAGTATGGCTCCATTACCAATAACAGTACAGCAAAGACACAATAAGTTAAAATAAGATTTAACTAATTCAGAGTAAAATGCAAATAATTTTAGTGATATGACTACTAGTTATAAATAGCTATCTTATGATTGCTTTTTTAATTCTAATATTAATCTTCAATTATTTTTCTCTTAGGTGGTATCATGGAAAACTTGATAGAACAATAGCTGAAGAACGCCTCAGACAGGCAGGGAAGTCTGGCAGTTACCTTATAAGAGAGAGTGACCGGAGGCCAGGGTCCTTTGTACTTTCATTTCTTAGCCAAACGAATGTTGTCAACCATTTTCGGTAAGTCTTTATTTCTATTATGAACTTATATAATATAACTATTTGCTTTTAATATTCATTAGCATATTTACTTTAATAAAGGTGAATGTAAATTTAAATGGAAACCATTTTTATTTAGTGTCTTGGTTTTGAGTTGATATTACATTTATACTTGGTTTAAAACCTATCAGTTCATCCTTGGTATACTAATTCAAAATTACCACATTATGTTTTAAAGAAATACAAGGAAACTTTGGTAAAACAGAAATAGAACAATTGTTATTTTAAAATTAAGTAGTGAATAACAAAAGAAAAATACTCTGAGTCAAGTTATATTTACTTTAATATAATCATTTTATCTTCATAATCCTTAACTCTGATTCATTATTTTCAATTAAAAAGGATATATATATTTCAAGTATATATACTAAAGTTCTTATGTATAAATATGTTAATTTTTAATATTTAATTTTATTTTTAGGGAGAATTTAAAAATCTGATGCTTATAATTGAAAAAATGTTTTTACAGCATTGACATTTAGATTTTAAAATGTCAGTGCTACTAATTCATATCATATGTAAACATTTATTATTATTATGTTTCAGTTATATTTTATATTATATTTTAGTTATATGTAGCTTGTACAACTACTAGTAACCTGAAGTTACGAATACTGCTGTTCAGTCTTTAATATATAAGTGAAAAACAAAGAACACCTGAGCATGAATTTACAAATACTTTGTTAATTTTATAGTTTAGATTTTAGATCTGACATTTTACATTTAATTGTATTTATGCATTATTAAAAGAACCCCAGATAATTTGGTTGTATAAATGTGATTTGCATGTGTAAATGATATTTTAATAAAGATACTATTCAAAGAAAAATAATTTAAAATTATGGATTTATAATATATAGAAGATGGTTTTCAGAGATGTCTCTAAAGGTTTTTGTTATACTTTATTCTCTATGTAAATAGGATTATTGCCATGTGTGGTGATTACTACATTGGTGGGAGACGTTTTTCTTCACTGTCAGACCTAATAGGTTATTACAGTCATGTTTCCTGTTTGCTTAAAGGAGAAAAATTGCTTTATCCAGTTGCACCTCCAGAGGCAAGTAAAACTCAAAATACCTTTCAGAACTTTATTATATTTTGCTTTAATATGGGCGTTTGCTCTTGTTCAGTTTTTTTTTTTAAGTTATAATGAATAGAACTTGAGTTTTATTAATCTTAATTCGTGTTGATGTTTAACACCAACAACTTCTTGAAGAAAAGTAAAAGTGGTTTTTTAGAGGCCAGATAGAAGAACATGTAGACTGGTGGCAGAGCTACCTGGTCTACCCAAAGAAGTAGACTTAGGGGTGACCCATAAGTCAGGGAACACACCTAAGGGCACAGATTTCCAAACCAGAGGTTACTCACCTGGACTCAAGATAATTTTCCACCAATATAACACTCTCCAGAGACATCTTTGGCTGTGGGAAGACTGTGACAATGACATAGAAAAGCTGAGTCTTATGATTACAATTAGAAAATCAAGGTACATCAGTGCATAAACCCACCAAACATTGTGGATAAAGACTGCAATCCTGTAGACCCATTTGGTAGTAACCCTCTGTATAAGCTGTTTGAAATGGACTTTAGCGTGAAAATTATTAGGATACTCAACAAGCTTAAAGAAGCAATGGAATGTACTGCCAGAGAGATAAGAAATAAAAATGAAAAAAAATATAAACAGAAATATCAGAAGTGAAAAATGTGATAGACAAAATGAAATATTATTGAAAGATTTTACTAGCAGAGTAACAGTTGCTCAGTGTAGAAAGCCTCCAGACAACAAAAGAAGATGGAAAAAAAACCCCTCAAAATAAATAAACAAATGACAACAGGACTTGGAGATGAATTCAAAAGAAACAACATAAGAATTATTGGGGTCCCAAAGAGCCAGGGAAAAAAACCCTATGAAGAAACAACAGTAAAAGTTGTCATTGCTAAGAAATTTTCAGAGCTGGAGAATGCTTGAACTCTTATCTTAGAGGCCTGAAGGATACCAGCTAAAAGAGACGGCCAAATAACAAGACCCTAAGGCAAATCTTAATTAAAATGATAGAAACCTTAAATAATAATAGAAAACAGAAAGCAGCAAGTTGTAATGTTAATTAGACACAAAGGAACTTTTATTAATTAAATCTATATTAATTAGATACAAAGGAACATCCTTAAGCAAATTTACAACAGATTTGCCAAAGGAAAAATGTCCAGGCACAAAGACACTGCTAAGATTGGCAATCATCACTCTCAATGTCAGTTGACTAAATGAACAAAATAAGAAGCACAGTGTAGAATGGTTTAGAAAACCCAATATTCTGCTGCCTGTAAATACATTTGAACTTTATAGACTCAGATTTAAAGGGTGAAAGACATTTATTCAAGCAGTCTCACATAAAGCCCAGGATGGCTATACTAATATTACATGATATAGACTTCATGCTCAAAAAAGTTAAGAGAAAAGGCCATTTCTTTTATTGTTGGGGGCTTTCCTCTTGCCTTCACCTACCCTCCCCACCCTCTCATTTGCTATTTCAAAGCGCCAGCTCTTGGTTTTACTGATGCTTTGGATTGTTCTTTTGAATTCTAGTTCATTAATTTCTGTTCTATGTTTTCTTTTGTTTTTGTTTTTGGGTCACACCTGGAAGTTTTCAGGGGTTACTCCTAGCTATGTGCTCAGAAATCACTCCTGGCTTGGGGACCATATGGGACGCCAGAGATCGAACCCAGGTTCATTCTGGGTCAGCATGTACAAGGCAAAGACCCTAATGCTGTGCTCTCAGTCCAGCCCCAAAGGTCATTTCTTAATCAAGGAACATGTATACCATGAACAAATCACACTTGTAAAGATATAACTGCCTAATAAAGGACTAGCAAAATACTTATTATAGCTGCTAATAGATTTAAATGAAGACACTGATAACAACGCAATACTAAATGGACACTCTAGCACCACTCTGTCACCTCTATAGATCAATTAGACTAAAGTTTAATAAGGACATACTTGCTTTGAAGGGAAGAATGGAAGAAAGGGCTTAGTAGGCATATATAGAGCTTTTTTTACTCCCTCCAAAGCTACATACACATTTTTCTCCAGTGCACTTAGGACATTCTCCTGAGTAAATTACATACTGTGACATCAAATATACCTTAATCAAGTCAAGAGGAAGAAATCATATCACTTACATTCTGAGACCATATTGCACTGAAATTAAAAGTTGATCATATACAAATGGTGAACCAAAGTACATATCTGGAGCTAAATTACTCACTATCATATAGCCAATGAGTCTCAGAGGAAATCAAAGAGGGATCAGAAGATTCCTGGAAACAAAGGAGAATGATGTGAGCTAGCAAGACTTGTAGGGCACAGTACAAGCAGAATTAAGAACATTCATCAGAAAGGAAGAAAGGGCCCACATAAATAACTTCACTGTATTATGTAAGAAACTGGAAAGTGAGCAACGTAAGTAGCACAAACAAACAGGAGAAAGGAAATATTAAAACATAGAACAGATGGGCCAGAGAGATACCATGGAGGTAGGGCATTTGCCTTGCACGCAGGATAATGTTGATTTGAATCTCGGCATCCCATATGGTCCCCTGAGCCTGCCTGGAGCGATTTCAGAGCATAGGGGTAACCCTTGAGCGCTGCCAGGTGTAACCTTAAAACCGAGAGCTGGCATTTTGAAATAGCAAATGAGAGGGCGTGGAGGGTAGGTAAAGGAGAGGGGAGAGAACCCTAATATACCAGATCAGAGATGAAAGAGGGATGTCCAACAGACACTACAGAGATTCAAAGGATCATCAGGGAACCTTTATGCCATGAAATGAGAGAACCTAGAAAAAATAAATGATTGGACACTGTGAACTTTTATGCCATGAAACGAGAGAACCTAGACAAAAATAAATGATTGGACACTTATAAATAACTTCCAAAGACTGAACTATGGTGGTTTGGAATAATTCTGGTCCTATCACTGTTGAGGAAATTGAAATGGTAATCAAAAGCCTTCCTCAAAACAAAAGCCTTTCCCTAGATTAGTGGTTGGCAAACCTGGGCTCACGAGCCACATGTGACTCTTTACACTTTTAATGTGGCTCTTCTGTGTGCCGGACGGCTGCTCTAGGAGTCAAGACTCTGCAAAATACATTTCAATCGTGGTTTTGGAGAGATTTGGCTCAGTTGAAAAAAAAAGGTTGCCCACCACTGCCCTAGATGGATTAACTAGTAAATTCTACTACCAATTTTCTCAGGCTCTTTGAGGAAACTGAAGAAATAGAAACACTCTTAAATTGTTTCTATGAAGCTAACATCACTGAAGCCAATAGCAGAGACACTACCACACACAGAAGAAAAAGAAAAAAGAGTAAGAGAGAATTGTAGGCCTATATCCTTGATAAACATATGCAAGGATAGTTCACAAACAATACTAGCAAATAGAATCCAAAATGCATCATAAAGATCATACATAATGATCAAGTAGGATTGATTTCATCTTGTGAATGCATGGATGTTTTAACATACATGAGCCAATCAACATAATGTGCCATATCAATTTAAAAAATATCCTGATTGTATCAGTAGATGAAGATAGTGAAAGTATTTGCTAAGATACAGCAAACAATGGTTATTAAAGGAACTTTGCTCATTTTAGTCAAAGCCTATGTCAAACATTATACTCAGTTGGAGAGTATATTACTCTTTATGAATAAGCACAAGATAAGGTAGTCCACTTTTACCACTTCTATTCTGTATAGTACTAGAAGTAATTGCCAGAGCAATTAGGTAAGGATAAGATATCAAAGACATCCAGAGAGGAAAAGAAATTAAACTCTTTCTAGATGATATGATAATCTTTTTAGAAAATCCTAAAAATGCTATACAAAGTTTCTAGAAACAATAGGTTTTTATTTTTCTGGTATAGTGGCAGCCTACGCAGAAGTCCTTAGCTTCCTTATAAACAGAAGAAAGAGATATAAAAAAACTGCGTTATTCAGTATTTTTCCTCACTATTAAGATACCTTGTAATCAACTGAAGAGGTGAAAGACACACACACACACACACACACACACACACACACACACACACAACACTAGTTAAAGAAATAAGAGTACATCAAGAAATGAAAACACATTCTCTGCTAATGGATTGGAAGGATGAACATCTTTAAAATGGAAATACTCACACCCACACACACACATACACACAAAGTACTAGTTAAAGAAATAAAAGAGTACATGAAGAAATGAAAACACATTCTCTGCTCATGGATTGGAAGGATGAACATCTTTAAAATGGAAAGACTCCCTGAAGCATTATACCGATTCAGTGCAATTCCTATAAGGATACCCATGGCATTTTTTATAGATCAGACACTAATGAAAATCATATGGAGCAATAAATCTTCATGAATATCTAAAAGCAATTCTTGGGGAAAAGATGGGAGCCATCACAAACCCCAGATTTAAGCTCTAATATCAAATTGTAGTAATTAAAATGACCTACTATTATTGGAGTAAAAACAGGCTCTCACTCAGATCAGTGGAATAGAATCAGTTACCCTGAGGTAGACCCCAGCATATGTCAATTATAATATCGCCAGCTACTTAATAATAAGCAAAAATATTAAGTGGAGCAAGGAAAGCATCTTCAATAAGTGACACCCAGAAAATTGGTTAGCTACAAGCAAGAAAATAAACTGGGCCTCTTTCTGACACTGCACAAATGTCAAGTAAAAACGATTAAAGATCTTGGGTCCAGAGTGATAGTACATCGAGTAGGGTATGCCTTACACACAGCTGACCCAGTATCCCATATGGTTCCCTGAGTGTAATTTCTGAGCCGAGAGTCCTGAGCACTGCCAGATGAGTCTGAAATACAAAAACAAACCAAAAGTAATTATTAAAGACCTTAATATTAGACTTGAAAACACAAGGCACATAGTGGAACTGTAGGAAGAACTCTTCATGATATTGAAACTAAAGGCATCTTCAAATATAAAAAAACAGGGGCTGGATTGATAGCATAATGGTAGGGTGCTTACCTTGCATGTGCCTGACCCAGGACAGACCTGGGTTTGATCCCTGGCATCCCATATGGTCCCCTGAGCCTGCCAGGAGCAACTTCTTACTGTAGAGCCAGGAATAACCCTTGAACGCTGCTGGTTGTGGCCCACCCTCTTCCTCCCCTCAAAAAAGACCAAATATAAAAAGCCACTGACCCAGCAAATGGAAGTAAAGATAAACAGATGAAACTACATTAAAATCAGCAGCTTCTGCTCCTTAAAGGAAACTGACCAGGCTACAATGACTTCCTAAAGAATGAGAGAAACTACCTAATACTGATCTAATAAGGGGCTATTATCTAAGATATATAAGACTCTAGTATAGCTTACCAAGAAAAAAAGGAATACCCAGTCCAATCAAATGTTGAGAATAAATGAATAGAAATTCCTCAAAGAATAGTTTGCCAAAAGACACATGAAAAATTGTTCCACATCATTAATCATCAGGGAGATTCAAATGGAAACTAAAATGAGATTATCACTCACTGGCACATATCAAAAAGAATAAGAATAACCATTGCTAGGACAGATGCAGGGAGAAAGGGACTCTCATTAACTTTCTGTGGGAATATTAAGTGTTCCAGTCTTTCAGGAAAACTGTATGGACTTTACTCACAAGAACTAGAAATTGAGTTTCGATTTGACCCCACAACACCACTTCTAGGAATATACCCTCAGGGCCACAAAGCAGTGCAGAAAAGGCTATGTTCATTGAATCATTCATGATAGCTAGAATCTTGAAGCAGTTCAAGTGCCTCTAGAACAGCTGAGTGGATAAATTAACCATGTGGAATATTGTGCAGCTCTCAGGAAAAATGAAGTTTTGAAATTTTGTATATAACTATGGAGAGTATGATGCTGAATTATTGAGTCAGAGCAAGAGGGATACAGATAGAATGTCCACACAGATAGAATGTCCGTAGTCTTCTCTCTCTCTCTCTCTCTCTCTCTCTCTCTCTTTATATATATATATATATATATATATATATTATAAACAAACAAACCAACCAACCATAGTGTAAGAAAATACCCAAAAACAATGTAAACAATGGCTGGGGCAGAGAAAAGTACCTCTAGCTACTATGATAATAGTTGTAAATGATCATGCTGAGCAAGAACTGCTAACTAAAAGGAAGTAAAGTGATTTGCATGATTCCACATTCAGTAACGGTATTGCAAGTCATGTCCCTAAAAGGAAAAAATGAGGGAAAGAGAGAGACAAAAAGTTTAGCATTAGAGGCAGGCTGGAATTTGGTATGGAGACTCAGGTAACTGGGGAGCTATGTGGTGGTGAAAGGAGAGTGCTGGAATATTGTTTGGGCAACTATCAACTTTTTAACTATCTCATAGTTAAAAATATATATGTCATAGTTAAAATATATAAAAATATATCTAAGTATATATAATGTATGTAGTTAAAAATCTAAAAATTTATAGCGATATACAATAAAATTTTAAGTAATTTTTATATACTTTGTTACTATATGTTTATGTAATTTTGCCCATGTAAATTTGCTTATGTAAAGTTGCTTCCACATTCTTTAGTCCTTATGTATTGTCATAGAGTGATTAATATATAATGTTCTGTGTAGTTTAAAATTAAATAGTATTCATATTGTTAAAAGATATTCATAAGAATAAAATTCAGATCAGAATTTTGAGACTTTGGGAATTAAAACCTCAGCAAAATATACAGTATAAGTGAACCTGTGGAGTTTATATTTAATTGACTTTAATAATGCCTTGTTGGGGCCGGGCCGTGGCTCTGGAGGTAAGCCTTGCCTGCGCTAACCTAGGACAGATCACGGTTCGATCTCCTGGTTCCCCTTATGGTCCCCCGTGCCTGCCAGGAGCGACTTCTGAGTGAATAGCCAGGACTAACCCCTGAGTGTCACCGGGTGTGGCCCAAAAACCAAAAAAAAAAAAAAATAATAATAATGCCTTGATATACCCATTTGATGTTGATGTAGATGATTAAGTGATTTCTGTAAATACTTTGTTTCTGCTGTTTCTAGCCTGTGGAAGATAGAAGGCGTGTGCGAGCCATTTTACCATATACAAAAGTACCAGATACTGATGAAATAAGGTATGTTATAAAATATTTCCATTCACAGATATTTGATTGACTGAAAATTTACATCTCCTAGACTAGAGAAAATAGTGTTGTGGCAAGGTAAAACAATCTTAATTTTGTGTTCAATATGTATGTTTTTAAAAGAACACATTATTTTTATAATAATGAGGCTACTTCTCTAGAAGTGCTCTGGAGTTTACTCTTTTGGGTACTTAAAATATCGAATTGGTCCCCATGCAGAACTATCTTCCTAGTCTTGTGACTAATTTTCCCTAGTCTTCTCTTTGAACTACCTTCCTAATCTCTTGAGTCTATTGTTGCTGTAATTGTGTTAGATTATTTATTTAGATTATACAATATCAGAGAAACCTTCAAAAAGATAACTGGAATAATTTAGCTTTAATTATACTGTACTTAATACACAGTGAGGAGAATATTTTATTCTATAATTGTAATTTTTATTACAGTTTGCTTTCACTGTATAGGTACTTAAATGTTTACTTTTTTAAAATATGATAGGTGAGTACCTATATACTTGAGTATAAGCCCCCCCTGTTTAAACTGGGAAAACTTAGTGACTTGAGTATAAGCCAACGTAGAAAACAGTCACCAATGTTAAATTTCAAAAATACAAATTTATACCCAAACTTACATAAATTGAGGAATCAGTAAGTAACCTTGCTATATGAATCTTGTTTCTAGAAGCTTTTTGTTAGAGTCTTTGGGGTTTTCTAAGTAGAGTATCTTGTTACCTGCAAACAGTCACAGTTTGACATTCCCTTGATATCTTTTCTTGCCCAATCGCTATAGCAAGTACTTCCAATACTATGTTGAATAACAGTGGTGAGAGAAGACAGCCCTGTCTTGCACCAGAATTTAGAGAAAAGGCTTTTGGTTTTTCTCCATCGAGAGTGATGTTTGCCATTAGCTTGTGGTAGATGACTTTTACTATATTGAGTAATGTTCCTTTCATTCCCATCTTGCTGAGAGTTTTGATCAAGAATGGGTGTTGGACTTTATCAAATGCTTTCTCTGCATCTATTGATATGACCATATGATTTTTATTTTTCTTGTTGTTGATGTTGTATATTATGTTGATAGATTTACGAATGTTAAACCATCCTTACATTTCTGGGATAAACCTACTTGATCATAGTGAATGATCTTCTTGATGAGGCATTGGATCCTATTTGCAAGGATTTTGTTGAGGATCTTTGTATCTGTATTCATCAGGGATATAGGGCTGTAATTTTCTTCTTTGGCAACATCTGTATCTGGTTTTAGTATCAAGGTGATGTTGGCTTCATAAAAGCTATTTGGAAATGTACTCGTTTTTTCAGTTTCATGAAAGAGCTTGGCCAGGATTGGTAGTAGTTCTTTGTTTGAAAGAATTCCTTCGTGAATCCATCTGGGCCTGGGTTTTTGTGTTTGGACAGACATTTGATTACCGTTTTAATTTCTTCAATGGTGATAGTGTTGTATAGATATGCTACATCTTCCTTATTCAGCGTGCAAAGTTATAGGAGTCCAAGAATTTATCCATTTCTTCCAGATTCTCACATTTGGTGGCATAGAGTTTCTCAAAGTAGTCTCTGATTACCCTTTGAATCTCTGCAATATCTGTAGTGATTGCCCCCTTTTCATTTCTAATATGGGTTATCAAGTTTCTCTCTCTTTGTGAGTTTTGCCAATGATCTATCAATCTTGTTTATTTTTTCAAATAACCAACTTCTGCTTTCGTTGATCTTTCAAATTGTTTTTTGGGTTTCCACTTCATTGATTTCTGCTCTCAGCTTTGTTAATTCGTTCTATTTTTGGTTCTATTTGTGGATCAATTTCTAATTTTATGAGCTGCATCATTAGGCTATTGAGGTATGCCCCTTCTTCCTTCCTGATGTGTGCTTGCAAAGCAATCAATTTTCCTCTCAGTACTGCTTTTGCTTTGTCCCATATATTCTGATAGTTTGTATCTTCATTGTCATTTGTTTCCAGGAAAGTTTTGATTTCCTCTTGGACCCACTTTAATTTCGTACTTGGACAACCAACTTATTCAGTAGCATGCTCTTTAATTTTCAGTTGTTAACGTTCTTCTTCTCTGTCCCTTTGTACTTCACATCTAATTTCAGAGCCTTGTGGTCAGCAAAGGTAGCCTGCAAAATTTCTATCCTCTTGATTTTATGGAGGTATGTTTTATGTACCAGCTTGTGGTCTATCCTGGAGAATGATCCATGTACATTGGAGAAAAATTTGTAGCCAGGTTTCTGTGGATGGAGTGTTCTATATGTATCTACTAGGCCTCTTCCATTTCTCTTTTTAGGGATAGTATATTTTGTTGGGTTTCAGTCTGGTTGATCTATCAAGTGTTGACAGGGCCTCGTTGAGGTCTCCCACAATTAATGTTATTATTGATGTCCTCTTTCAAATTTGTCAATAATTGAATTAGATGATTTGCTGGTCTTTCATTGGGTGCATATATGTTTAGTAGTGTGATTTCTTCCTGTTGCACATGTCCTTTGTTTAGTATGAAGTGTCTATCTTTGTCCCTTACAACTTTTCTGAGTCCAAAGTTGGTGTCATCTGATATTAATATGGCCACCCTATCTTTTGTAAGGGTGTTGTTTGCTTGGATGATTTTCCTCCAGCCTTTAATTTTGAGTCGATGTTTATTCTAACTATTCAGGTGTGTTTCTTGTAGGCGTCAGAATGTTGGATTCATCTTTTTGATCAGTTTAACCACTCTGTGTCTCTTAATTGGTGTATTTAGTTCATTGACATTGAGGGAGATGATTGTCATGGGATTTAATATCATCTTTGTGTAAGTTTGGTGTGTCTGTTGGTCTGTCTTGTCTTAAAGTAGACCTTTCAGTTTTTCCTTTAAGAATGGTTTTGCATCTGTAAAGTTTCTGAGTTGTGGCTTATCCGTGAAGCTATGTATCTTTCCTTCAAACCTGAACGTGAGTCGGGCTGGGTACAGTATTCTAGGGGAAGCCTCTATTTCGTTCAGTCTCGTCACAATATCCCACCACTGTCTTCTGGCCTTGAGAGTTTCTTGTGATATGTCTGCTATAAATCTTATGGATGATCCTTTGAATGTAATTTCCCTTTTTGATCTTGCTGTTTTCAGTATTCTCTTATCTGTAGGATTCGTCATTGTGAGTAAGTAGGATGTGTCTTGGGGTGTTTTTCTTTGGATCTCTTCTAGGTGGTACTTTTCCGGATGCAGGATTTGATTGTATGCAGTCTTTAGTTCTGGGAGTTTTTCTGTGATGATGTCTTTGACTGTTGATTCTTCCTGTGGATCTCCTTCCTGGGTCTCTGGGACTCCAATAATTTTAGGTTGTTTCTATTGAGTTTTTCAAAGACTTCTATTTTCATCTGTTCACATTCTTTTAGTACTTTTTCCATTGTCTGATGGTTTGCCTTCCAATATCTTCTGCTGTATGGAGTTGTTCTGCATTTGATCTTCTAGTTCATTGATTCTGTCTTCAGCTGCTGTTACCCTTCTAAAGAGGTTTTCCATTGTGTTTTTCAGTTCAGATACTGTGTTTTTCAGATCTGTTATTTCAGTTTAGAGTTTTCTGATTTCTGTCTTTGTGTTCTGTTCAGCTAGGGCTATGTTTTTTTTTTTTTTTGTTTGTTTGTTTTTTGATTTTCATGAGGATCTTCCATATTTCTATTCTAAACTAATTATCTGAGAGGTTAATCAGATGGTTGGAATTTTTGGGTCATCATCACTGTCATCTTCATTCTCTGCTTGGTGTTTGCTTGCGATGTTTCCCCATTGTCACACTTGTAGTGTGATTTTTTTTTCCTGCGTGTTATGGTGGGGTTCATTAGTTAGAAAGAACACGTGGGAGCGAAGCCAAGCGGAGTGGCCGTGTTCTTTTGGAGCCTCTAACAGTAGAAAAACACGTACAGGCGACACACACAGTCTTTCCCATTGGTAATCACACAGAAGGGCCAGATTCCTCCCTCCTGACTTCACTGACAAAAGGATTTCTGAGCTAATTTTTTCTGGCACAATATTTTGACGAAAAACCGGAACTCGGCTTATATGCAGGTTGTCATATAGGTTATTTGATTCGGTGTGCATGCATCAAATTAAATGCACGTAGTATCCAGTTGTCTTATGCCATCTGCTGGAAGGGTCAGTTGCTGCTTCAGCTCAGTCCACAATTTGTGTCTGAGTGGAAGAGATAGGCGGCTGAATTGAACTGTATGCCACTGAAATGAACTATTTCACCCACAATATTCTGTGCTTTGTATGAGATCGACTGAAGTGATGATGATAACTGCCAACTCAATGATGATGACAATGTCTATGCTGATACCCTCACATCAGATATAGCTGAAGATCTGTTTGGACATACAGATGAGGAGGAGGAGGAATCCAGTTTTGAAGGATTTTTTTTGGGGGGGGGTGCACATCCTATGATGCTTAGGGGTTATTCCTGCTATGTGCTCAGAAGGTGCTCCTGACTTGCGGGACTATCTGAAATGCCAGGGGGATTGAAATGGCCGTCCATCCTAGGGTAGCCCGGTAAAGACAGATGTCTTACTGTTTCGCTACCATTCCGGCCCATGCTTTTGAAATACTTAACCTTTGTGATTTAGCTTGATTACCTGATAAGCTACAGTTTTCTGCACTTCATTTAAAGTTTTAAAGTTATTGTTGCTAGTTTACAGTCTTTCTTTAGCAATGAATATTGAAAACCATTTAACCTACTGATTCCTCAATTATTGTAATTGTTTTGGGTATATATTTTTATTTTTGAAATTTACCAGTGGCTGCTGCATTTTCACCTTGGTTTATACTCGAGTCACTTAAGTTTTCCTAGTTTTTAGGGTTAAATTTGGAGAGTCGGCTTATACTTTGGTCCGCATATACTTGAGTATATACAGTATATGTTGTCCCTGCATGCAGAGGTCAATACATTTGCACAATCAGAAGTGATCCCTGAGTACAGAGAGGAATAAGCCCGTGAGCACAAACTTTTATGTCACCTCAAATCCAAAGAGACAAACCACCTAAAATGAAGAATCAAGGTTTTGGGATCTCAAAATAGGGATTCTACTTTCTTAAAAATAGGAATTTTTCATGTTCTTATTGGTGTATCTTTATTTTTATAGTAACAAATACAAATAAAGGCCAGTGGACAAAGGAGAATTGCCATATACACAGAGTGAGGAGTAAGGGTGAACTACATACTCAGGAATTTTGGATAATTTGTATATTTCTGGTGGGATCAACTGTACTGGGGTTCACTAAGCTTATTTTTTCTTGAACCTAGTAAGTTTTTATGTGAATGTAGCTGTATAAAATTAGGACAGACCTTGGTTCGATCCCCAGGCAGGCATCCTATATGGTCTCCAAAGCCAGGAGCGATTTCTGAGGACATAGCTAGGAGTAACCCCTGAGTGTCACCCTCTGAGGGTCACCAGGTGTGGTCCAAAAACCAAAAGAATGTAATTATATATATGCATATGTAAATATTGTTATATACATCTTATATATAAAATACATTTCAAACATTTACCGGTGATTACTTATAAATTTATTTTAAAACAAGTTTTTTGTGACATTCAAATGAGATCACAATATGTGTTGGGACCCACCACTTAAGAAACTTAGGCTGTGTATAACAGCACCAAGAATAATCCTTGTAACCTTAGATACACTTAAGGTCATGAAAGGGTACATGAAATCAAAATTATTTCATAATAGTAATGCATAATTTCTCTCTTTCATTGATAATTTACACTGATGTTCCCAAAACAGTGAGCCATAAAATTTTGGTGCCCTAGTACTGATAGTAACAATGTAGTCAAATTGTTTAGTATTCTTGACTGCCACTCAATTGTACTTAAATAGAAAAAGATAAACAAAACAATCCTAAGAATGTTTTTGTTGAGATAGAAAAAAGAATGCAGCTAAATTTCAGTGCTTTATCACACCTTGTTTTAATAACCTGTGTCACAAAATGAGAAGTACTCAGAAAACATCTCTGTTATATACCAACTTCAATGTTGTTTTAGAAAGGTATGAATATAAAGCTTTGCTGAAAGTTGTTTACTTAATTGAAAATAAAGTTATTCCGATTTGAGTATTTGACAATTCTTTGTTAAAAATAAAAGATAAAGTTGAGTTTGCTAGTTTAAAGAAAGTAACTAGCAGTAAATACTGCCACTAACAAAATTTGAGCTTTTAAACAAAAATTAGAATTTGAGAAACCCTTTTTAATACTCATAGAAATTTGACAGTTTGCCAGGTATACAGACTTTTCTTTCTGAGTACTTAGATTATTGATGATATTCAAAACTTATCTGATGATGTATAATGTCTTAACATCTGGAATATACACAGAATAAGTTCAGTTTCTAAATTCTCATTATATGATGTTACAGAATAATGCCCATAATGAATCATTCTAAGTTTAAGAAATAGATTTTATTATGATAGTGAATTGATAGTTTAAGAGTGCACACTACAACTATTAGAAAAGTATGTGTTTTATGTAATACTATGCAATAAATAATAATGAGAAAAATGTCTAAAATGCGCATTCCTTTCATAGCTACCTATTCTGTGAAGCCTGATTATCTTAATTTACTTTTGACTTTTAGTAATCATGTATCAACAGATTAAGTGCTAATATATATATATGATAGTTTAGCAGTTTATCTACAGAGCTGTCTATAAAGTATTTACAAATTTTGTTTTCAGGAGCTTGTCTAAGAAACATTGAAACTTGAGATATTCTAGGAAAAAACAGTTTTTAAAGGTATGAGAAGAGATTAATTTAGTAAAGGGCTTCAGTTTATGGATGTTCAGACAAAAATTTATTTTTAAAAATATAACATGTTTGAATATATATGTAGGGCGAGTTATAGCATATAACAAGCCTCGACACTTAATATCAAGACATTTGTGTAGACCTAAAAGGAAAAATGTAAGAAAATATAGACAGTTGTATGTTGATAACATATAGCAACAGTCTGTTCTATAATTGTGTGATAGTTGAAAATGTGTAGAAGGCAGCAAAAAGAATCTAGGTTGTTTATGTATGTTCATTCAGGAACTGGAATCAGAAAAAACATTCATTTTCATAACTCAGCAAAAGCAGAAAAAAAACATTCACTTATTCTCATATCTCAGCAGTGATACTGTGTTTAGAGAGAATGTTAAATCACGGGTGTCTGATTGAACACTAATGTTTTGTATGAGAAAAAAGTGTTGAATTCTCATAAACAAGTACATCTTAATGTTAATTATGCTTATTTTAACCAATTTTTATGAAATTAAATCTTGTTTTTATGTAAATGTTGTTTATTCATTCTTATGAATTTTATTTCTGACTTAGATCTAAAGGGATAAATCTTTGAAACTTGTTTAGAGATATAAACTTGATACAGAGATATATTTTCTTAGAGATACATTCCAAATCCTAGTAATGTATGTTGTTTTGTTTAAAGGTCGTAATAACTAACAAGAATTCATTGATAAGGTAGTTTAGGTACCATTAATAAGTCCATTTCAGGCCTGAGTAAACTAAGATTCAGATTTTAATTTCTTTGAAGTTTTATCTTGTCAATTCCTGAAACATCTAGGATATTTGATTTACCAATAGAGTAGCTCTTATATGCTACATTATTATTCAAATAGCCATAGTGACAGTTATTTAATATCTTTCTAATTGTTATTTTCAGTTTCTTAAAAGGAGATATGTTCATTGTTCATAATGAATTAGAAGATGGATGGATGTGGGTTACAAATCTAAGAACAGATGAACAAGGACTTATTGTTGAAGATTTAGTAGAAGAAGTGGTAAGTGTTAGACTTTCTTTCTTATTCAGAAATCTAAAATAAAATCTTTGAGCTCATGTTAAGAAAATTATGATTTTATTTTATAAATTCAAGTTCAAACATTAATTTAAACATATTTCATTAAAATTTATTTGTTATTATATGCTGTATTTTGTACAGAATAATCAAGGTTGGGCATGTTTTGCTCTGCATCTGCTTATTTTATTATTTATGGGATTCTAAAAATTAAAAGTGTGTTAACAGCCGGGGAATACAGGTCAGTGGTAGTGTGCTTACCTTGCTTGTGTGAGACCATGGGTTTGATACCTGTCACTGAGCAAATGAATAGGTAAACTTTAATCCAGTGCTAATTTTTTATCCCTTTTATTGTCTTGGTCTTTACTGTATTAAGTTTATCATGGAATCTCACTGATCATACATTTTTGCTTTAACTTTTTCTTTTAAGTCCCCACACATCTCTTCCTTCCCTTTATTGATATGACCACATGTTTCAATTTGGGTGTTCTCTGGGAGTCACATATCAATCAGGTTTCAGTGTTTTCACACTTAAAATGTGTTTCCCAAGTGCTGTTACCCTTTGATGGTATTGCATACATGTCAACTGGGATCACAGTCTTTGATGTGCTCATGCACATTCTGAATGTAGAGCTTATCAGGCGTCTCTAGATTGATTGTACATTCTAGCCAGGTATTTTACTTCCTGGCTGTAGTCTTAGTACACTTCTTTTAACTGCAGTGCTTGCTAAGGGTTGCAATCCTTTCTTGTGCTCACACACACTTACCTGTGTGCAATGTGGCTGGAAATGAGTTGCTTCATCAGAGCTTGCAGATGACAGACCTGCTAGGATCTTGCATGTGGTGCATGTACACTAGTGTATGGAAGGCATTCTAAGTCACTGAGCTATTCCTCTGACCCTACTTTTAGATTCTTTATTTCCTACATATATATTATAACATGATTTTATGTTTTGAATATTTGTTCTTATTGTCATAATTTCCCTCTCCCTGTCACCCCCATATTTTGCACCACTTACTGGAAAAGAGCACACTTAGTCAGCATTTCTATAGTTCAAGTAGATTCTGGTTTTACCTCACACAATGTTAAAAAGCTAATTCATCACATCTTCTGTCCTTATAGCTTCTATCGAGTTCCTAGTGTTTGCTCCATCTATTCTGAGAAGCTGCTCTAAGAGCCCATTATCTATGACTGTTTCAGTCAAAACTTCTAATATTTCTATACTCTGTTTTGATATTTTCTGCCATGACTTCTTCCTTAACTTGAATCAATTGCTCCAATTTTCTCTTTTTTGGCTTTTAGTGTGTTGGGTCTTCTTTTATACTTGAAGGAGCTAGTGGATCATTTGAGACTATTTGGTAATGGTGAGCTGCTTTAAATCAGGTGGCTTTTTTCATTGTTATTACTTATGAGAGTTTTATTATGGTATAAATGTTTATTTCTAGCAGGTCAGCACTCAAGGGACATTTGGATTTCAGAAATAGTACTCCGCATCGTTGAAACATAATAAGTATTAGATTTGGTAATGCATATTTCTTTTTTAGGCTGTCTAGCAAGATGGAAAGAATTTCAATGATCTCTTAGAATTCACAGAATTTTTTGTTTATAAATTATATTAGGTAGTTGGTAATTTACTGAAACCTATGCTTGATGATAGCTTTAGGAAGATGTAAGTTGAGACTCTTTCTTTGCTACTCTTGTCTGTTAGTTCAGGTAAACAGTTTGATGTCTTAAAATACATCATAACAAGAGAAATGGGAAAGTAGTTGAAATAATGATACATTATATACTCATTTACCTATTTATTGAAGACCTGGGATTAGAACTCTTTGATTTCTAGATTATTCATTGGTATTCTTTTTTTTTTTTTTTTTTTTTGGTTTTTTTTTTGGGGGGGGTGGGGTCACACCCGGCAGTGCTCAGGGGTTACTCCTGGCTCCATGCTCAGAAATTGCTCCTGGCAGGCACGGAGGACCATATGGGGCACTGGGATTCGAACCGATGACCTTTTGCATGAAAGGCAAACGCCTTACCTCCATGCTATCTCCTGGGCCCCTCATTGGTATTCTTAACTATGAGAGTTTTATTCCATTAATCCAAAAATATTTTGTTGTGCATATAGTAATCTTTGTTGACTTTACTTTGGTTTCTTTGTTAAAATTTACTTTTTCAATTTTTTTCACATAAACTCTCTTCCCCTTTTAAATGATTATTTTAAAGAATTAGTGTAATTGAGTTTTTTCTTGTTTGGAAATTCTGGGTCATGGATCATATCTGTCAAGAAAAACTATATATAAAATTTATTTATTTTGTTATACCCAGAGGTACTCACTTCTTAGTCCTGGCTCTCTGCTTAGAGATCATTCTTGTTGGGGCTTCGGAGACCATATGGGGTATTGGAGATTGAACTGTGTGCCAGGCAAGTGCCCTACCCACTGTATTATTTCTCCAGCCCTTGTCAATATTAATTTTAATGAGAATAAATGGTAGTTGATGAATATGGGAATATAGAGGGACCTTATTTAAGATAAAGAGACATGAACTAACATGTTTGTCTAGGGTAAGGAAACAGAAAATAACAGTTCAGTGAATTTTGTATTTTACTCTTTAAGATGATTATAGTCATTTTGAGTGAAATAATTCCAATTTAGAGGAACAATGACACAGGTTTTGTTTTATTCTGCTAGTCAGTGTCATTTTCGTAGTATGCTTCTTGGAATCTAGTTTGCAGATTGAGATTTGAAGATTGTCTAGATTTTAGGAAATTTGTTATTGGATTTAAGAATTTCTCACTTAATGGGGGAAGGTAAGATAAGATTGTGTTATGCATGGAACCCCATCGTTAACAGAATTATATACCATGATGCTTACAATAAAAATTAGAAAGATTAACTTTCCGGGGCCCGGGAGATAGCATGGAGGTAAGGTGTTTGCCTTTTATGCAAAAGGTCATCGGTTTGAATCCTGGTGCCCCATATGGTCCCCCGTGCCTGCCAGGAGCAATTTCTGAGCATGGAGCCAGGAGTGACCCCTGAGCACTGCCGGGTGTGACCCAAAAACTAAAAAAAAAAAAAAAAAAAAAAAGAGAAATTTTTGTTATTATTTAAACACTTCTGTGTAGTTTATGTATGTTATGTTCTAGGATGTAAGCTCCATGCAGATTTTGTCCTTTATGATGTATCATTGTTGCCTATAAAAGGCAGTGGGTCTCTGTACAGTTTTTCCTTGACAATCAAGTTCTATGATTCAATTTTTTCTATTTTGCTTACATGTTGTCCTATGGTTCAGAGTCTTTGTCTTTTTAGATTTCCTTAGGTTAGTTTCCTCTTAGGCTTTTATATCTCGGAAATAAATGCATTTTAATTTTATATGACTAAAACTGTAACACTGCATACTACAGGCATTCTGTGAACTTTTGATTTAGTTTGGTGTGAAGTATTTGATGACTGAGAATCAAATTGCTTGAAGTAGATCCATTTATAGTTCTGCTGTTTTTTTTACTATTCACTGAAAACTTGTGCTGGATGTTAGGCCTATGGTATTCAGTGAATACATCATGACCCAGGCTTTTGTATATGGGAAGACTTTATTGTCATTTGGTTTTCTTCTTTGTTCTGACTCCTAGTTTGTTTTTCCAATTTGTAAGCTGTGTGGTCAAGTTACTTACATGGGTTCTTTGTTTCTTTTTGATGAATGCATACAAAGCTATGGACTTTTCTCATAACACTCGCTTTAGCTTTGTCCCTTAAATTTGGTTAAGTTGTGTCTACCTTCTCATTTAGTTCCAGGAATCTTTTGATTTCCTCTTTGACCCACTGTTTGCTCAGTAGTGACCTTTTTAATTTTCAGGTGTTTAAGCTCTCTCTGGTTTCAGTGCATCACGATTTAAGAAGATAATTGATACAATTTTTATCCTTATTACTTTATGGGATATGTTTTGTGCTCAACATGTGGTCCAACTTGAAAAATGTCCCATGTGCATGGGAAAGACTGTATATTCAACTCAGGGGATGAAAAGCCCTATATCTAGATATCCACCAAAATTTTCCTTTTTTCATTCAAAGACAGTATTTCTCTGCTGAGTTTTAGTATAGTTGTATCTTTTGACCAACAGTATTATATTTCCAATGGTCATGTTGCTATCAGTCTTCTTGAAATCTATTAGCACTTGCTTTAAGTATTTTGCTGGTCATTTAACAGTTGTGTAGATGTTTAGAATGTGATTTCTTCCTGATTTAAATTGTCCTTGATCATTAAGAAATGACTTTCTCTGTCTCCTATAACTTTCTTTAGAGCCTGATATTAAAATGGACACCTGAGTTCTTTTTTTTTCTTTTTTTTTTTTCTTTTTTTTTTAGGGGGAGGCATACCTGGTGATGTTCAGGGGTTACCCCGGCTATGCACTCAGAAATCTCTCCTGGCTTGAGGGACCATATGGGACTTGGGATCTAACCGAGGTCCCTCTTGGGTCAGCTGCATGCAAGGCAAATGCCCTACTGCTGTGCTATCACTCTGTCCCCACCTGAGTTCTTTCTTAAAAAACTTTTTTTCTTTTTTTAGAAAATATAAAAACTATGGTTATAAAGTTGTGCATAATACAGGTTATTTTTTTCAGATAAATTTGGTGTGTTAGTGCTGTTTTCCTTCCATTAAAATTGGCCTTGCAGTTCTGCTTTTGAAGTTGAAGTTCTTGAGCTGTTTGTCTGTGAAGTTGTATCATTCCTCATATCTGAATATGATATGATTCAGATCAGACTTGGTAAAGTATTCTTCAGACCTATGGTTTCTAGGTGAATTTTCTCTCCAGAGCTGAAACTTCTCAGCAATGATGTCTTTGACTATTGCTTTTCATTGAAGTTATCTTATTGACCCTTTAGGACTCTGGCAATTGTTTCTCTTGAATTGACCCCACAATTCTCTTTTTTTTGAACCTTTTTATTTGTTTGTTTATTTTTTGCTGTTGTTTAGAGGTGTGGTTCTTTTTTTTTTTTCATCTTGGAGCTCACGGATTTTATCCATTGCTACTGTTTCTCTGCTACTGAGGTCTTTCAGTGAGTTTTCATTTCACCTACCAAATTCTTTACTTTCATTATTTCTGCTTGTATTTTTTCTAATGTCTGTTCCATTGTGCTCCTGTATTTTTTTTTCTTTTTTGGCTTCTTGGCTGTTTCATTGTTTCTTTAATCTCCTTAAACATTCCTAACATTTCCTCTAGATACTACTGAGTGGGTATTCAAGGTTTTTATCCTTATTCACTAAGTCTGGCGAGGCTGTAGGTTACTTTCCCATTGTGACATTTTCATTCTGGAAGTGTATTTGTGTGTTGTGTGCACAGGTGAATAGAATTAGGATGTCTGTGAGATATTAATAGATGAAAAATTCAAAGCCTTATTAGTCCACAGGTCATGCATGGTCCTTACCCTGGGGTGATATGGCAAATTTTAAGTGCAGTTTTTCCACAACTAAAGGCTTTTTAGTTTGAGGGACCAAAGTGGAACCTATTGAGGTCAAATTGGGGTCTCAGGCAAATCTGGAGCATAGGTATGCCTTTATGCACTTCGCTGGTAAGTTCAAATGGTGAAAATTATTTTGTAGAGGAAATGTGCATATGCATTGTAGGAAACTGAGGAAATCTTATTAATTTTGATACAGCAGATTAACAAATGTGTGAAGTACTGTCTTAATGTCTTTCCCTTTAGGGCCGTGAAGAAGATCCACATGAAGGCAAAATGTGAGTTTGTATTATTACAACGGAAAAAAGCTATTGTAAGGCTATTTGAAAAAATTTGTCCAAAAATATATTTGAAGAAAATTGGTGCTTTTTGGACTGATATAGAATACTTTATTTGGTGCAGGAGCTGTTTTTAAAGCCTATATTAAGGATCATACAATGTAGTTTTATTAATCAAGTGTGACTTATAAATATATAACTTTTATATCACCAAAATAAACTTTTAAGTAAATTTTGCTCACATGTGAATATCACAATTCCTTAAATTTTAAGGTTTAGAAAGGTTTGCTGTGATGTTGATAGATGGCTCTGTGCTCAGAGAGCACTTCTAATTGTATTCAGGGAATCTTATGTGATCTCAGCAATTAAACTAAGGCAAGCTTCTTAACCCCTACACCATCTCTCCAACCCCTAAGAGTTTTAAAAGTACAAATTTTTATTATGAACAAAGATAATCTTTCTTGTTTTATTACTTTGATAAGTAGTAAAATAATTAAAAATTGTGATCAGCCCTTGAAACTAACACTAGATATTATTCTATTATTTTACTTTAAAATGTTTTGTTTGTTTATGGGCCACGCCTGGCAGTGCTCAGGGTTACTCTTAGCTCTGTATTTTGGAATTACTCCTGGTGAGCTTGGGGGACCATATGGGATGCCAGGGATCAATCCTGGGTCAGCCATGCACAAGGCAAGCGCACTACCTGTTCTACAATCTCTTTGGCCCCTAACACTTTTAAAACACTAATATGCTTTAGTTCTTTTTGTTTGTAATTTTATTTTCAAACTTGATGTTTCTAAACCTCTACTAAAATATTTACAAATCCTAAACATGTTATTACTGAGTGATAAAGTGTTCATCTGTAATTGTTAGATTTAACATGTTTAGTTGGTATTGACATTTGTTAAGTCAGGATGACAGATAATAGTCTTTCAAGTAAATGAGATTATTTTAAGTTGTGTAATTATAGTTTTAAAAATCTAATCTGTCGTTTTCAGGTAAAATTTAAATAACCTTGTTAGGCTGTGGATCTTGACTGTATTGCTATTCATAATAAAATCTAAAGCTTATCTTAAGTATACACAATATATAATATTCTAGCAACCTAATTTGTAAGTTTTTTGCTTGAATACATAATAATATCAATCTTTTTTTTCTGTACGCAAAATTGGAATAAATTCTCTCATCAATCTTATTATTTTTTAACAATAAAGTATGATTCCACCATATTGATCTTATTTGAAAAGAACTTAGCACATATTATAAGGAAATAATTTGAAGAGAAACATAAGAAATTAACTTTTTATTTCCCCTGCGCAATTCTGTAGTGAGTTCTTCATGTACTACTATTACTGTCAATAAAAAGACCGTAACATAAGCTTTTCATAATCAAGATTAAAGTCATTTCCTTTTTTTATATTGATAATTAGCAGGTTAATTATAATAAAAGTGATTACATTATAAATAAATAAATATAATTTTTAAAAGTAAAAGTCTTATTGATCAAAATTTACTTTGATAATTGTAAAGGGAGAGAAATATATGTGTTCAGAATGGAAAAGCCCAATTCTAATTTTTCCATATTAAAAATATACTTATTTACAAAGTATAGTAACAAATATAAAAGGAGTGAGTTATTTGACTGGTTGCTTTATGTTTATGTGAGCTGATTTAAGCATTACAGTAGCATTGTTTTAATTTGAGGTAATAGCAAAAAAAAATTTTTTTTTGACTTTACATATTTAATTTGTTCTCTTTTTAAGATGGTTTCACGGGAAAATTTCCAAACAAGAAGCTTATAATTTACTAATGACAGGTACTTATATGTTTGTTTACCTTTTTAATGACTTTATGCATTTCACCTTTGCATCCATTAGATGCATGCAATATATTTTCCCAGTTCATAGAAAGGAGTATTTGCTGAGGGGAGGAATAGGGGACACATCTGTAGGTGCTCAGAACTTGCTCCTGGCTTTGATTTAGAAATCACTCAGTGCTCAGGTACCATGCAAGATGCCAGGGATTGAACCTGGATCAGCTGTGTGCAGTGCAAATGCTTTACACACTGTTCTTACCTACTTCTCTTGCCCTAATTTCTTTCCTTCTAATTTTTCTTTTTTGATGTTTTTTTAGTTGGAGTATGTTCAGTATAGAATTCAGTGAAGTGCTTACATTCTGCTCAGGTTGTTGTCCTCATTTCAGAGGCAGTATCAGATAAGAGTATCTTTTTGTGTATCTATTAGATTTCTGTGTTTATAACTTTCTTAGCTTATTTATACTCCTACTCACATACCCTAATACACACAAAGAAACATGCACTCTCATATATGTATATATATTAAATTTTTAAGAGATCACTTGACATTTGTACATGTATCTTTTATTCTACAGTGACTTAACAATTTATTACTGATCTCTTACAAAATTTATGCATTTATTTTTTGCTGTCAATTGCAGCAAATATTATTGTCTTTATCTTTGTTGTGCACTTCTTGAATTATATACATAGACCTTATTTTAAATGTAATTTTTTTGAGTGTTTTGGTTTTAGTCACATCTCTCTGGCTATTCTCAGGGCTCACTTCTTGCCCTAGTCTTGGAATAACTTTTAATGAGTTTCTGAGTACTATATGGTTTGTTGGAAATAAAACTCAGGTCATCTGTATGAAAGGCAATCCTTTCCTCTTATACCATCACCAGGATTTAATGTATTCACTTTTAAATTTCTAAACCTCTGCAGTTATTGAGAACATACAAAGCAAAATTAACCTACCTGTATTGTGGTTTTATTATTTAGAAAGTCCCTTTCGTTGTCAATTATCTTAAGTACTTAAGATTGAGTTAATTTGAGGCAGAAACTATATATAGTGCTGCATGAAAGGTTGCCTTGCATGTGACCTACCTGGGTTTGATTTAGGGCACTACATATGATTCCCTAGCCCTATAGCAGAGATTATTGAGCCGAGATCCAGGAGTCATCTGTGTTTGTGGCCTTAAAAAAACCTGAATTAATTTACCTACTGATTATTTTTTCAGTAAATGTGTTAAGATTTATTATTATTATTTATTAAATAAACGTTATTAATATTTAAGAGTCTTTTAAACCACATATATTTTGGAAAATTTAGTTTTAAAAGCAATCAAAATTTATGAGTTTTTCAATATGGTAATGGGATGCAGTGTTTATTATTAAAGTATTATGTGAGCTATTTTAAGCCATAATAATTCCATTTTAAATTATACTCTTAAAAGATTTGGAGTAAATTTTGGAGAATTGTGGAGAAAATAAGTTAAATGGACTATAAAAATGAAGAACATTATGATAGTAATAGATACCAAATATACAAGCAAAATGAAGGTATTGTCTTTCAGGATGGAAATAGTTGCTTATTTTAGTTACTATGTTGAAAATTTTTCTTCCGGTTTTTGGGCTACACCGTTGACTCTCAGGGGTTACTCCTGGCTATGTGCTCAGAAGTCACTCCTGGCTTGGGGAACCATATGGGAAACCGGGAATCGAACCACTGTCCGTCCTAGGCTAGCGCAGGCCAGGCAGGCACCTTACCTCCAGCGCCACAGCCCAGCCCCACTATGTTGAATTTTTAATAAAGTTTGTATGTTTTGGCCTGCACCACCAAATAGTTACTTGAGGTACTTCTCTTATAGGCATATAAAATAATCAGCTTATTTTTCTTATTGTAGTATTTATTTTCTTATGCTTATGTGTCATCTCTTATTTATTTATTTATTTATTTATTTATTTATTTATTTATTTATTACCACACAAGTGATACTTGGGTCCTATTCCTGGCTCTGTACTTAGGAATTACTCCTGAGTACAAAGTCCTGGTGGACTCAGGAGACCAAATATAATCAAGTTGAAGATAAAAGCCAGGTTAACTGTATGCAAGGCTTTACGGTCACTCTGCCCCTTATGTGTTATATTAAAACTTTGGTGATTTACTTCTCTGAAAAATATGTATAAATACATTATTTTTTGTCTTGGACACAGAAATTACTTGATAGTGTATTCTTTACATGACTTCTTTTTTATAAATAACATGTATTTGGAATTATACATTGAAGGCAAATTATCTTAACTTAGTTTGAGCCACTGACAACTGAAGATATAAAATTTGCTTGTCTTAAAATTAATTTGAAATATTAACATGATAATTTGTGGCCACGCGAATTTTAGGTTTATACCTTTTGAATGAAGTATAATTTGTATATACTTACTGGCCTTGATAATGAATACATACATTTCAGTTTTGATGGTTCCATTGTAAATCCCCGATACTATTTTATTAGAAACTTACTTTTTGAGTGCAAGGTATCATCAATCCAGGACCTAATTCATGTAAAACATGCCCTCTTAACTGTATTACTTATCTTATAAGTAGTGGTAAAGACTATTCTTTAGCAAATTTTACTTTTATTCCTTCATATACTTGATAGATGGATATGCCATTAAGATGTAGTGGCTTTACCCAGAATCCCCTAACAGTGGTTAGCTTATACCCAAATTATAATTAGTATAAACATCTTTGGATTTTGGAGGATGCTACCAATGAGTGTTCAGGGATCCAGGGGGCTACTCCCAGCTAGGCTTTACTCCACCTAACTGCAGTGCTTGAGCCAGAAGATGTAGTATTGCATGGACTGCTAGTGCTGAGGTACACCAGGTGAACATTTAACAGTGTTTGAGCCATGTGGTGGCATAGATCAAACCTAGGGTCTTGAGCTTTCTATGGGTCAGCAGTTCTAGTATAGACAGTATAGCAAGAAGTCACTGTTGTACGTTTTTGCACTTTTATGTAATAAAGATAACTTATTAGGTAATGTGACTCAAATTATAATAAAATATTTATTATAAGAACTTTCTAGTGAAATTTTTTTGACTTTTAGAATATGTTTTTCAATTATAATACTTATTATTTTTGTTGATAATTAGGACATAAAACTAATAGCTTAACTTTTAAAGTTGGGCAGGTGTGCAGTTTTCTTGTGAGACCCTCAGATAATACTCCTGGTGACTATTCACTTTATTTTCGGACTAATGAAAATATTCAACGATTTAAAATATGTCCAACGCCAAACAATCAGTTTATGATGGGAGGCCGATACTATAACAGGTAAGTTGTGAGAAGTTTTACGTATTTTGTGTTTTAAAAATTGTTATATCTTCACCATTTTTAGAGTATAATTTATAAGAATATGAATTATATGAAAGATACTGGCATTTTGGACAAGGTATATATGGGCCACACCCAGCTATGTATAGAACTGACTCCTGGTTCTATATCTAGGAATCACTCCTCGTAGTGCTCAGGGCATAAGCAGAGCAAGGGTTGAACCATGTTTAGCTTAACTACTTGCAAGTCAATTACCTTACCTACTTTAATATCACTCTTGTCATGATTTTTTAAAACTATAAGACTGATATTAGAATTTAGTAGTAGTAATATCTGAGAGTATGACTATAATTGATAGTTTATACTGTTTTCTCTACAATAATTTTCTTTGAACTAACTGTACTCTAAAAATCATTTATTGCCAGACTTACTAAATTCACATGTTATTTAAAGGACTGCAAAAATATTTAACCTAAGAAAAGTTATTATATTTTTTAGTAGTAGAAATTTTAGAAGAAAAATGTTATTTATGGGTGCTATATGATTTACAGATGCTACCATGTAATTTTTTAAAAAGTTTATATTTTTATTTGTAGTTATTGGATTATTTTTCTAACCTTAACAATGGCAAGGAAGCTCCTTTTATGGCTGCAAGTTTAGACCGAATTTTAATTAACTTTTTTAGGAAATATATTTAGTTTTGGAAATGTAATTTTTTTCCTGTGTCATTAAATGTAATACTTTACTTTATTTATTTATCTAATTATTTTCCTCAGTGCTGAATAACTAGAATGGAATCCTATTTAAGTCAAAATGACTACTCTCTGTTTTAGTCATTTCATATCACAGCAGTATTCACAGCACCATATTTCATCCTATTTAGAATTTCTCTTACTTCTAGTGTGATCCAGCAGTGGATATAGCTAGCCACTGGCTTTCAGGGTGGGGAGATAGAGGGACACAAGTGCATGCACATGCACTCATGTCTCCTACTCCTATCAGGAATGATCCCTAAGTACTGGGCCAGGAGTAATCAGTGAGCACTGCTGGCTATAGCCCCCAAACAAAAACATAAATAATCTCAAATAATACCTCATAGGCCCCATATCAGAAGAAACTGAGATGAATTCAAGTTTCCTAATTATTACTCCTCAAAGATTTCTACATACTTTAAAATTTTTATAGCTGTATGAAGTATATAAAATAAACAGGAGATAGGTTAAACAAAATATATTTTGAGAAACTTTAATAGTAAATACTCTCTTCTTCAATGTATTATAGGAAAGTTTAAAATTATTTCCTTTGAATATTCAAGAGAGTTAGTTGACCTATTATAGGGAAATGTTTACACTTAAATACAACTTAAATTAATGTAAAGTTTTTGTTCATGACTCTTTTAACCTCATATAAGTAATTGTTTATAAAAAGATATGTGAATGTTTTGATGATAAATATTTTAATTTACCTAAACCACATCTAAATAAGTAAAAATTCACTGTCAGTTTTCTTGTCTCAATCGCTTAAAAATACTCTTGCAAATTTTTTTCAAATAGACATTTAATTCCCATCCCTCTTTTATTTTTGTTATTTTTGATTTACACCCAATAGTGCTCAGGGTTTAGATGCTTAGGTGCTCTGCAGACCTGGCAGGTTTGGGGGACCATGTGTGGTGCTGGGAAATAAAAATTATTACAAGGCAACCACCTTACTATTGCTCTTGCCCATTAATCTCTTTTTATTTCTAGTAGTACCTATAAAGTATGTATGGAAAACTAGAATTTGATTCAGGTAGTCTGATCTGTAAACCAGTGAGAACATTTACAGATTGAGAACATTATTCGTTTTTGAAAGTGATTTATGATTACATATCTATCCTATTAATGCAGTGCTTCTTAAATAGTGGGGCGCATCCCCCAGGAGGTCGCAAGGCTCCTTAAAGGGGGGTGCGTTTGACCTAGGCAAACAGTGTCATAACATGCTAAGCCCCATGTTTATGTCTCTGTATGTCTCTGGAGCTGAGAGTTGCTGTGTCCTGCTTCAAACCCTGCTTCGAAAGCTATGCATTGCAAAACGTGCTCATTGTAGCCATTAATCCATGCATCACCTCTGATTAAAATTAAAAAAAATCAGCTCAAATTATTTTATATATTTTTGTTTTGCAGCTTAAAGTTTTTTTTTTTTTTTAATAAAGATACTATTTACAGTCGCTCAGGGGTCGCAAAAAACGTTTTCTTCTTCCTAGGGGGGCATGACAGAAAATAATTTAGAAACACTATATTAATGTATGTGTAAATTATATATTTTGAAAAATGTGCAAATAAATAATCCTTGCTTTATGGTTTGTGTGTGTTTTTAAGATTTGCATGTTTATGAGACAAATATGTCACTTTTAGCAATTTTTATTTTAACAGCATTGGGGACATCATAGATCACTATCGCAAAGAACAAATTGTTGAAGGGTATTATCTTAAGGAACCTGTGCCTATGCAGGTTAGTGCTTTTCTTTTTTGATATAACTAGCATTTATTTTAAATGCATTTAATATTCCTGTGTTATGTTTATGTACATGGTCATACAATAAAAATTAAATAAATTTAAAGCTGCCTTTTACTTTTTCCGAGAGAGAATTAAGAGAATCTCTTAGTTTCTATTTATATTGGTTCTAGATAATTAGGAAGTCCTTGGTGACTTTATGAGAATAGAACCAATGTTGGGGGCAGAAGCCAAGTTTCATTGCATCAAGCAGTGAATCATGCATCAATACATGCATCAATACCTTTGTTGGAAACAAAGTTGGTGACAGCAAGGATAAATCTCAGCCAGGCTTATGTAAATGAGCTTGGTAAGTAAAAAAATTGTATGATAGCTACAAGAAGATGTAAGACCAAGAAAGTTTTAAATGTGTTTACTTTCATGGAAAGAGAAATTTGAACATCGTTTGCACTATTAAATAAAGCCAGTGTTAAAAAGAAGAGGTTATAGTGTTTGGCAAGATTTGGAAGGTAACTGGGACAAGTCTTAGAGAAAAGATTGACTTGCTCATGAGCTTGTTGGTAAATTGGCTTAGCTTCTATTTCTTTCTCACCATACTTACTGAACTGTATGTACTAAGGAAAGGAAGCATAAGTCAGAAAAGTTAGTACAAAGGAGTGACTAAGAAGATTTTGAGGTATTTTGTTTTACCAAGTAGTTGTTTTACAACTAAAGTTGTACACTGGTGTGCAGTATCTCTATTGTCACTTTTTCTTAGTCCTAATGAGTTCATTTTAGATGCTTATACATAATACTCTATTGACTGTTATAACCATGGTCATGCTTGGAATTAGAAAAGTCATCTTTAAAAAATTTCTAATTTCAAGGGCTGGAGTGATAGTACAATGGATAGGGTATTTGCGTTTTATGTGGTTGACCTAGGTTTGACCCCTATGTAGTCTCCTGAGCCTACCAAGTGTGATTCCTGAACACAGAGCCTGAGCACCACTGGGTGTGGCCCAAAAAACAGAAACCAAAATAAAATAAAATAATCTGGGGCCGGGCAGTGGCGCTGGAGGTAAGGTGCCTGCCTTGCCTTGTGCTAACCTAGGTTGGACCGCGGTTCGATCCCCCGGTTCCCCATATGGTCCCCCGTGCCTGCCAGGAGCAACTTCTGAACGAATAGCCAGGAGTAACCCCTGAGCGTCACCTCAGTTTATTTTTCAATACTCACCTAATATTTTTTGCACAATTATAAGCATAAATTTGACTTATGCACAAATTGATTACTAGCTTGTATTGTGTTAATACAAATTCTTTCTTTTAAAACAAAGCCAGTTCCTATAAAACACAACAGAACTGACTGTATTTATGTATTTTGTAATTAACTTAACTGCTTATATTCTTGATGAGCATAAATGAAAAGAAAACATTAAAGAAAGAATTATTTTAGAAAGAAAATGACCTTAGTAAATGCATTAGATTTAGATTTTAGTACAAAATGACTTTAATATCTAAAGAAAAATAGATTGTTCATAGTTTGATAAATTTTACTTCATTATTGTAAAGAATTCATTAAATATCATATTTTTAAAATTTCAGGATCAAGAACAAGTACTCAATGATGCTGTGGATGGTAAAGAAATCTATAATACAATTCGTCGTAAAACGAAAGATGCCTTTTATAAAAATATTGTTAAAAAGGGTTATCTACTAAAAAAGGGTAAGTGTTAAACTCTAAAGAGAAGTATTTAGGATCAGATAAAGTACAAGTGGGTGAGGCAATTTCCTGCCTTGCACATGATTCACCCCACTTAGAACCTCGTTACTGAACACTGCCAGAAATTGGTGATCCCTGAATTTAGAGCCAGAAATAAGTAGGTGCTAAGCATAACCAGAGAGGTCAACCCTCCAAATTAAATAAATAATAAATATAAACAATTTAATTTCATTATTCTACCATAAAATTTTTTATTTAATTAATTAATTAATTAATTTATTTATTTAATTATTTATTTAGGGTCACACCCGGCAGTGCTCAGGGGTTACTCCTGGCTCCATGCTCAGAAATTGCTCCTGGCAGGCACGGGGGACCATATGGGGGCACCAGGATTCGAACCGATGACCTTTTGCATGAAAGGCAAACGCCTTACCTCCATGCTATCTCCCGGGCCCCAACCACAAACTTTTATAATAAAAGTATAATATTGGGCATCAGATATATACTTAGTGTATTTAATAAGTTTTGATATGGGTTATTAGTAGCTTTACCATAGTTTAGAGCTTTTATATTAGTAACTATATCCTAAATACTAAGTATATAAAATCAACATTTCCAATTAATTTTAAGGAGTAAACATATATTTTTCTAAGTATTATTTAAAATAAATACAGGGTTGGTGCGATAGCACATCGGTAGCGCTTTTGGCTTGCACACTGCTAACCCTGGATGGACTTGGTTTCTGCCCCTGGCATCCCATATGATCTTCTGAGCCTGCCAGGAGAGATTTCTGAGCACAGAGCCAGGAATAACCCCTGACCACCCCCGATGTGGCCACAAAACAAAACAATAAATTCTGACATTGATTTCAGTCAAATTATTTTATTCATTACCTTGTAAATTACCTCTTGTTTTGCTTCTTTATTTTTTTTAAAAAGAAAAATTTCATATGGTTGGAAATTATGATAGTTTTATTATGATTGCAAAAGAATTATGTCTAAACTAGTATTTTAGAGGTCTGAGCACCATATTACGCTCCAAAACTATAGCATATATTCTGTCTTTTATGATTTAGTAAAATAAACTGCAGAGCCCAGAGATAGGGTGGCAGTTTAGGGCTCATGTCCAGCATGTGCCTAAATTGGATTTGAGTCCTGGTACCATGTGACCAACTAATTTAGGCATGTTGGATATAGTTCTGGAGGCCTCCTGAGCATGACCAGATGGTCTGATAATCTATAGCAGAACAGGGCCTGAGATGCCCTGAAATCCTCAGGTCTTTGCGTTGGTCCTTGACCTGGTTGGTTAGTGCTGGGTTCTGAGCACCACTTGACTCTTCCCCCTATAAGCCACGCATCTATGTTGAAAAGTCTTTTCCCCTACCGATAAATCAGAGATACTTTCTCAGGAGGAAGTACTTTGTGATCTTGAAAAAAAAATTAAATATGTTTAATTTTATTTTCATAAAATAAGCTTTAATGCTAAAATGATAATAGAACTTCAGATTATTTTCATAAAGGTAACATTTCTCTTTTTAACAGGAAAAGGAAAACGGTGGAAAAATTTATATTTTATCTTAGAGGGCAGTGATGCTCAACTTATTTATTTTGAAAGTGAAAAACGAGCTACAAAACCAAAAGGATTAATAGATCTCAGTGTATGTTCTGTCTATGTTGTTCATGATAGTCTTTTTGGCAGGTAAGAAATTGATTTCCTATTTCTGTATGGAATTGCAGGTTAATATAAAGTACAGAAAATCAGATTTGAAATCATCTAAATATGTTACTTTTTTGTTTGTTTTGTTTGGGGGTCAAACTCGGTGATGCTCAGGGGTTACTCCTGGCTATGCGCTCAAAAATCGCTCCTGTCTTGGGGGGCTCATATGGGATGCCAGGGATAGAACTGTGGTCTTCCCTGGATCAGCCACCTGTAAGGCCAACACCCTACCACTGCGCTATTGCTCTGACCCCTAAATATGTCAGATTTTTAAGACAGTGTTTATCTTCCTTATGATTTTTTGACTTTTTTTTGTTTGTTTTTGTTTTTGTTTTTCGGCCACACCTAGTGACGCTCAGGGGTTACTCCTGGCTGTGCACTCAGAAACCACTCCTGGCTTGGGATCATATGGGATGCCAGAGGATAGAACAGCTGTTCATCTTAGGCTAGTGCCTTACTGCTTGCACCACTGCTCCGGCCCCTATTTTGAAACCTTTTTTTTGTTTGTTTGTTTTGTTTTGTTTTGGGGTTACATCCAGCAATGCTCAGGGGGTACTCCTAGTTCTATGCTCAGAAATCGCTCCTGGCAGGCTCAGGGGACCATATGGGATGCTGGGATTTGAACCACAGTCCTTCTGCATGCAAGGCAAATGCCTTGCCTCCATGCTTTCTCTCTGTCCCCTTTGAAACCTTTTTAACCTTTTCGAGGTAGTCTTCCATGCATCGTATGAAAATCTTTGAAATGAGAGCCTTTGTAATAAAATATTCATCTTTTTCATATTTCTTTCTTGCTCAATCACTAGTCTCTTGAGACACTAACTAATTTTTGGTCACATTTTCCAGTAACTCACATTGTATCTGTATTATATTGACGTGTTATTTTCTTGGCTGGCACGTTCTCTAGAAATTGACATTAAGACATACTTTCAGTAGGAAAGTGAATATTTCATATTTTACATTCATAAAGTTTTAGAAATGTTAGTCTAAATAAACCAAAGCCAAATCCATAATTCATAAATCTAGCTTTTTAATATTTCTAGCTTTTTACTTACCAAGTAGGCCTTTTTCTACCTTTAATCTCCCATGTTTCTTGTAATTAATTTCAGTTGCTTTAGTATCAGGGGTCCTCAAACTTTTTAAACAGAGGGCCAGTTCACCGTCCCTCAGATCGTTGGAGACTGGGCTATAGTAAAAATAAAAGCTACGAACAAATTCCTATGCACACTCCATACATCTTATTTTGAAGTGAAAGAAACAAAATGGGAACAAATACAGTATATGGCCCGCGGGTCATAGTTTGAGGACCACTGCAGGCTCAACACCTTTATTACTTATTAGATACAAAGCATTGGAAATACCTAATTTTAACAACTTTAATATGGCTCGGATAATATTTCTGTTAGACAAATCTAATTTTATCTTATTTAAATTGAAAACTTTGAGAAATAACTGTAGAGCTTTCAGCCAGCCTTTCAATTTCATTGCCTGTTTATGAGATTGGTATTATTTACCCCCTTTGTCTTCCCTTTCTTATTCTTTTATGACAGGAATCACTTTAAAATTTTGTTTTTTTGCACACATTTTTGTTGTAGTGCCACCAGAAGTTGCACTTAGTCACACACACAATTGTTTGCTATATTACTTTACCATTTTCTTTGGAAATTTCTAACTGTACAGCCCCCACCTCTCAATCCAGCATCTAGAAAAATGGAAACAAGACTGTTGGTTATGCTTGGAAATACTTTCTGTAATGCATTACAAATTCAAATATATGCATTTTATTATACATTGATGAATCTACAGACCTTAGATTAATACTTTAAGATAGATTGTTATTCAAAGAAGTACCCAAAGAAATTAGAGATAAAGCATTCAATAGTCAATGAATCTTTTCAAAAAAAGAAGACAGTATTGAATTAAATGGAGACTACTTAAATTTGATTGTTGATCATACTTCATAAGAAACATTGGAAGATTTTTATCAGTTATTCCAGAAATTAAACAGTGTAGTGTTACTCATGAGTAGAAGTATGAAGCTGAATTATGTATTAGGTTTAAGGTAATTTTATAAAAAGTTCTCTTAGATAAGCCATAGTACAGCAGGTAGCATGCTGCCTTTCACACAGTTGACCTAACTTCCATCCCAACATGGTATTATGCTCTCCTAAGCATTACCAGGAGTAATTCCTGAGTGCATAACAAAGAGAAAACCCTGAGCACCAGTGCAAAAGGAAAGGTGACATACTTATCAATTTTTTTTTTTTTTTGGGTCACACCCGGCAGTGCTCAGGAGTTACTCCTGGCTCCATGCTCAGAAATTGCTCCTGGCAGGCAAGGGGGACCATATGGGGCACCGGGATTCGAACCGATGACTTTTTGCATGAAAGGCAAACGCCTTACCTCCATGCTATCTCCCGGGCCCCCATACTTATCAATTTAAAGAAAAGAGATGTGGGCCCGGAGAGATAGCACAGCGGCGTTTGACTTGCAAGCAGCAGATCCAGGACCAAAGGTGGTTGGTTCGAATCCCGGTGTCCCATATGGTCCCCCGTGCCTGCAGGAGCTATTTCTGAGCAGACAGCCAGGAGTAACCCCTGAGCATCGCTGGGTGTGGCCCAGAAACAAACAAACAAAAAAAAAGATGTTAGAATTGAAGATTATATTTAAAATACAATTTTATTTTTATTTTTTTTTTTGTTTTTGTTTTTTGGGTCATACCCGGCAGTGCTCAGGGGTTACTCCTGGCTCCATGCTCAGAAATTGCTCCTGGCAGGCACGGGGGACCATATGGGGCACCGGGATTCGAACCGATGACCTTTTGCATGAAAGGTAAACGCCATACCTCCATGCTGTCTCCCGGGCCCTTAAAATACAATTTTAAAGAGACTTTTCTTTTTTTGACCACACCTGATAATAGTTAAGGGCTTACTCCTTGATCTACACTCAAAGATCACGCCTGACTGCCACAACAGGTGCAAGGGATCATGCCTGGGTCAGCAATGTGCAAGGCAAGCACATTACTAGGGGACTATCATTCTCACCCCGAAGAGGCCATTATTTGTATCTGTCATATTCTGTCAAGGAGTTTCTGCAACAGTTTTAAAAATCAGTAAACATTGACCATTTTTTTTGGGGGGGGGGTTTGGGTCACACCCGGCAGTGCTCAGGGGTTACTCCTGGCTCCATGCTCAGAAATTGCTCCTGGCAGGCACAGGGGACCATATGGGGCACCGGGATTCGAACCGATGACCTTTTGCATGAAAGGCAAACACCTTACCTCCATGCTATCTCCCGGACCCCAACATTGACCATTTGAAGCATGTATTGCAGTCCTTTGAACTATCCTTCGCTCTTTTTTCCATATAAAAGATTGAAAAGATTCTTTTTATTTAGCTTGTACTCTAATGAGTATTTTGCTGTAGTTTCTAACACTAAATTATGGTTAAGGAAAGAAATAGATGAGCATTTATTGACAAATATATACCTATTCTTAAAATTCTAGAAACATTTTGAAGTACAGTTGACAAGCACATCTTTAAATACATATGTATGTTTATATATACAATATATATATATATTTATAACTTAGCTATAATTTGTGTTTGTCAAATGAATAAGAATATAGTGCAAACTAAAGTAATATATATTTATGAGGTATACTAATGTGCTTGTCAGGTGAATTAGAATATAGCACAAACTGTGAAATGTTGGAACAGATATTTACTGTTTGATCATTACATTTCAGGAATATATTTATAAATAGGTATTGTATTTATAATATGAGGAACAATATTTGTTCAGTTGTGAAAAATTTGGAAAAATTAGCGGCGATTCTGGGATTCTTCAGCCTTATCCACTGAATAAAGCTGATATCTCCTTAAAAAATGAAGTACAAAGAAATTAAGATCACAGAGATAAGGAATAAGAATGTTTTTGATCTAAAAATTACATAGCTATTCTTTTTTTAGTACATATCAAATATTTGTCATTATAAAGAAAGGAATCTCATTTTGTTTATTTTAAAGTTGTTGGCCTTGCTGTGCATATTCTAGCATTTTGTGCTTTAGTTTTTTTGAATTACTTTTTTATTTTTGCCATCTTTTAAAATTCATGTACACAGTACTTTGAAAAGTTTACAATGATAAGGTGTCAGTAATGTATATAAAAAGGTTTTTCTGAGGTCTTCAACTAAGTATCACTTTGTAATGATCTTGTACAATTAAACATTTTTCTAAATTAAGAATTGATTTTGTGTATATGTTGTAAGTATTTCAGTATTGTTTAATTTTCCTATTAACTTGTATTTGCTTGTATTTTAAAGGCCAAACTGTTTTCAGATAGTAGTTCAGCACTTTAGTGAAGAACATTACATCTTTTACTTTGCAGGAGAAACTCCCGAACAAGCAGAGGTAAATTATGTGAAACTATTGTAAGCCTTTAAAATGTCCACATATTTTTCTAACTAGGATAGACAACCATTTAACCTGAGGTAAAATGATTTAAAAGGTCATTTTTTTTTTAATTTTAAGGAATAAAACTTTCATATATGAATTTATTTTTAATTTTTGGTTTTTGGGCCAACTCAGCAGCACTCTGGTTACCCCTGGCTCTGCGCTCAGAAGTTACTGCTGGCAGGCTTGGAGGACCATATGGGATGCTGGGATCAAACCCAGGTTGGTCGCATGCAAGGCAATACCCTACTCATGGTGCTATCGCTTCAGCCCCCCCTCCCCATAAATGAATTTATTAAAGAATAAAACTTTTATAAATGAAAAATTTAAAGAAATATATAAAAGTAGTTATTAGTGGGAGCCGGGTGGTGGTGCTGGAGGTAAGGTGCCTGCTGCCTTGCCTGCGCTAGCCTAGGACGGACCACGGTTCGATCCCCCAGTTCCCATATGGTCCCCTGTGCCTGCCAGGAGCGACTTCTGAGCGCATAGTCAGGAGTAACCCCTGAGCGTCACTGGGTGTGGCCCAAAAACCAAAAAAAAAAAAAAAAGA